>JAZFAU010000234.1:122500-363176 GCA_037178615.1 Dione vanillae | reverse complement strand
TAAGTGTGCGCAATAGAAAAGCTTCCACCATTATCATTTTATACAATGATGATGTTTTTTCTACCATTCTACAGTATAAAATACAAATAAAAATACTATAAATGTTGTGCAAAATAGACGTACTAACTATTCCTAATCATTAAGAGTTTCTTAGAAGTATTTAATTAACTGAAGAAGGATTGTTAATTTGTTTATTTATTTTTCTTCTTCTGATTAATATAGTTTTTGTGCTTTTAGTTACCTTGTATTTTTATATATATTTAACAGGTACATTTTGTTTATTTTCTTGATTATTAGTAAAAGCTGAGTAAATTTCAAAATCTTATTGTTTAATCGAAAGAGACGATGGAGAAAGGAGACCATGGAAGAGTGAGTGGAAAGAGAGTTAAGGGGATACCTTTCTCATTGTGGCACCCTCGCTGGTCATAAAATTCACTCACCTACTAATAAAGTTATTATTTAGAAAAAAAGGCATTCGTAAACTTTCATTCCGGTTCTTCTTAACTAAACTAACTGGTGGTAGGACAAGTTCATTTGACGATTTAAAAGTGCTTGTTAATAGAATAAAAGAATATTATAATTTGTGTTTGAATTTGTTGAGCAACTCAAGCAAGTGGAGCTTTATATAAGAAGTTCCATGTTGCGTGAAACTGTGGATCAAAGACAAATTACATATTTACATTTGTACACAAATTTAAGATCAAGTGAAACAGGAAATAACCAGGAATAAATTTTTCTTAATAAGTAAATTTTTTATTATATTAATATATATTTGAGAATTTTAAACGAATTGAGAATAATTAAAGATTTTTTGAAATTTTATTAATATATAATATAATAATAATAATATAATATTTCTCTAAATTAGTTAGAAATGCTAAAATAAAATTAAAATTAGTATGTTTATATTTAAAGTAGTAAATAAAAAATAAATAAGAGAATTCTTACTATTTTTGTTTGTCGTTTATTTGTCTACTTCTGTGCTGTTATCTCCGAAACAGCTGAGCTGGTTTTTACGGAATTTTAACTGGAAGGTAGAATTATTTATGGAGCATTAAAAAAGCTTTTTATTTTATTATTTTTATTATTTTTTTTATTTTGGAATAGTATAAAACAAATTGATAATTTTTATTTAAATATAATATAGCTAGGAATCTCTTAAAAAGAGAGTAGTCTTAGAAGATAAAGACTAAAAAAGTTAATATAAGTTTTTAAAAATTAATTTACTTAATTATATTTATTTTTTTAATATTATAAACGTAACACTCAAATTCTGAAACTGTCTTTCAGTTTCGAGTCTCATTAATAAAGGATCTATTGGCTGGAAGTGACTGGCATCAAATGATTAATTGAGGTCCTTCAAGCAGATTTGAACAAGGGATGGACTGAGTCTACTTTAAGCCGAGCTGAAATTTGATTTATATATATACTTGAAATTTATCAACCACTAACAAAAGATGTAAAATAACATGAAAATGACTGAACGAACGAATTGAAAACCGCTGTGGTCCAGAGGTTTAGCGTCTGCCTGAAACGTGACAGTTTGCAGGTTCGATTTCTACTCGGAGAGGAAGGATTAATTAATTTCTATATCAGATTTCAAGGTAATTAGGGAAGGGCGGAATTGTGTTCTGCCACGCAAGCCTCGTATGAGAGTGGAAAGCGAGAAATGAAGTTGTACTCATATAATATATATTGCATATATTGAATTTAATGTACCCATCCAGATACAACACTTACATTAAAAGGAGGCCTGGAAGAGAAGGCTGCTTTGTTGTACTTCTTTATTTTGTTTTAGTTCTTAAGTTATGTTTATTTATTTGTGCGACAAAATATATTTAATGTTATAGTGTAATTTGAATTCTCGCCTACTACAAAGCCACATTTGATTACCATAATTGTTTTCTCCGTACATAAATATCATGGTTAAACAACCAAGTCATGTGAACTCATTTCCATCCATCACTACACAGTTCAGTGAGGCGACGCGTTCAGAGTAACAGACTAAATAAGCCAAAATCTAACGTTATTTTAGCTTTTTTTATAGCACATTAAAGGAAAAAATCAAGCGCATAAGCGCTCTGATCTTTGACGTTAAGTAAGCATAGATAATATATAAAAGATACATACTACAGTCACAAATATTACTTCTAGTATCGACATTTAAGAGGAAAATATTTTTCAACGACGACAATAATGTAATTTGACATTACACCTCTGCACCACGACGGTCCTTCTTCTTATTTTTCCTATATAATAATTTAAATTGCCAACCATTATAGCGTTCAAATATTCGTGCCAGAAGTAGGTAAGATTAGATTATACATAGGCTACCAAACAGTTCATAGGATTATAGTTTCGGCGTTTCAAGATTTATATACCATAAAACTACTTCAACCGGATCATCATTCTAGCACATTGTTTAAAATTACTACCGATCCTATCGAATTATACGTCATCTTCTTAGAAAGATACTGTAGTAAATAGTCATTTGAGATTTAGGAATAAGTTCATTGGGGCTGTAAGTTTGGTACAAGTGGTCTATATTTCTTTTTTATTTTTATTTTATTTGGATAACCAACAAAAGAAAACATTATTACATTCATTTCATTACAAAACTATTAACAATAACTTAAATGTCCTTTTAATTACAGGCTATAACATTAGCAAAATATAATAATTTTAGTATGTTACGTACCCACACTACCGTGGGATCGCTTAGTCAGGCTCCACATAATTTGTTCAATATTACATTAGATCGGAGAATTATAGCGGCATGTAATTTAACACTTAAAGGCAGTTTTCTATGTATTCTTTTAATATAATTTCAATTAGTCAGGCTCCGCAAAACTTGTTCACCATTGTTACAGATCTAAGAATAATAGCGGCATGTAATTTAACACTCAAAGGCATTTTCCATGTATTCTTTTTATTAATATAATTTCAACCATATATTAATAAGTAATTTCAATTATAAGACACTCTTGTCTCTTGCATCGAGCAAGTAGTCACCTTTTTAGTTATAAGTTGAATGTAATTATTTTTTTAATAAATAAGTTTAAAGATTTGGTTTTTTTTGGATCCTCCGCTGCCACCGTACTTAATTGGCGCAGTCGGTAGGATACTCGCGGGCCGGGTCGCGAGCAACGTAATATAAATTTCTTAAGAAAATAACGTCGCGGTCCACCCGGGTGGCTTCAAGCACCATGAAGAGTATCCAGAATCTACGAGGCGGCGCAGCGAGGCGTATCCAAACATTGATACACCAAAGAAGACCAGATTTACTGTAAGTACATTAGAATCGTTCTAGTGATTGCTTATCCCTAGATTAGATCCTTTTAGTTTATCCCTTTCCAGATTTCCCTTCAGTGGCAATCGAGGACCCCTAGGTTTAGCATTTTTAACGTTTTCAAACCGGTTAACGTTATTTAGAATAAGAAAATAGCATTATAATATTAGTTTTAAGAAAAATTAAAAATAGCTACGTTAGGTAACACATAAGACAGGTAAAGGTTTTATTACCCAAAAATTCAAATAAAATTTTAATTACACCATAATTAATATATTTTTGAAGATACATACAATTATTCACCGTCAAATTTTATCTTACTCGTGGAAAATGCTACAATAGAGAAATTGCTACTATATTACTATTACAGTACAAAACAATCGTGACCAAATAATAAAAAAAAATATATGTTTCCGATATTATTAATGACCCATCTTTACATCGAAGACTTTAAATTACGAAAAATTTTATCAAATAAAAAAAAATACTTAAAATTATTAATGTAATATATTAATAAGTTTGTCTGATAGATATGAAGTATGTAATAGAAATCCTAAAGCATATCGACCTTAACTTTACACAGGGTAACAATCACTCATTCATATTAGCAAAAAAAAATTAACAAGAAACGCCTATGTGTAGCAAATACCACATTTAAAAAAAGTACCTAGCAGTGTTCAATTGTTACGATTTGATGTCGACCCTGATTAAAGTAGTAAAAAGTTAATTAATTAATAAAAAATAGTAATTTGACCAACATACTGGGAGTAAAAAAGTAGCTTCATTTTTGTTACATTGCAAATAATTAGCACTAGATCGTTTTAAAATAAAAAATCAATACTTAAAATAAAAATCTTTCTCAATAACTGAATTTTTAAAAATTAATCGTGTTAAGAGAGGACTCATCGATAGATTAGTTTCATAAATCATAGTATTTTCGTAAATTTCGACTATATGGATGTCATATAGTTATTAATTTACTGAGCAAAGTAATAATTTGTGGTTGATAAAATTATATTTTTTTTAGTTTGAATAAAATCTAGAAGTCTCAAAATGTCTTAAAAATATGAATAGCTAGCTAGCAACCAAAAGTAGTTAGCATATTTATTAAAGAATGTTAATAATCAATTAAAATATGATTTCATTTTTGACTAACTTAATTTTCTAATTTAAAAATTAACCAATTTTTTTTTAATTTAAATGTAACTCAAATTGTCCTAATATGAAACTAACTAACTACTCTACTTATTAATTTTAAAATTAAATCATTTTTTTCTTTTTAAAAATTAACTGAACTTTTTTTGAACATAAAAATTAAACTCAATTCTTCTAATTTTAAAATAAGCTCAATTTTATAAAATTTAACATTAGCTCAGATTACTTTAATTTTAAAATTAACCTATTATTTTGAAATCTTAAAATTAACTCAATTTTTATTTTAAAATTAAAATGAATTTAATTTTTTTTCAAATTTCAAAATGAACTTCAATTTTTCTTTACTTTTAACTAAATTAAATTTATTTTTTTATTTAAATTGATTGACAATCCATTTAAATTTGACTAGTTTTAAAATTAACTCAAGCTTTAAAATTAATTAAATTTTTTTCGAATTATTTCAAACTTTAAATTCAAGTTTAATTTAATTTTTATAAGAAGAATGAAATTTTAAATATGGGCTTAGAGATTACTTAGATGAAATTCCTTTAATAATATTTTAGTTTAGAAATATCCGATTGTCTATCCTAGAAAATATGTCTTATATCACCTGTCCGCTGTACCTAAAATGAATCATGAAATCCCTATCCTTCCACAACCTTATAAAGCAAGTCACGAAAATGATTTTATGTACATAGAGGCTGAATGCCCGAAGATTGGAGAATCATATTTAAAATGATCATAAGCTAAATTTTAATCAAGAAAAACAGCCATATTATAACAAGAGTCTTATAATAACACAACATCTGCAAGGTTCCTGTCATTGCGCATCAATTATCTTTACTACAGAAGCAGTCGAACAGACTATAGATATATCTCATTACCATTAATTATACAGCCAACGTGCAACAAGCAGAAATATACGAAAATACATAGAAGTTACTTTGTACTACACACTACGAAAAAGATGTTTTATACAAAGGGACAAGCTTTAAAAATTATTGATTAATCTAGTATTAACTTAAAATTAAAAAAAAAATCCTTAAGTGACTGTAAAACTTAACTCAATAAATTTGTGCTACATCCATGAAGAAAATAGAAAAATCTCTACACAACTGCACATATCGCACTTTATTATTATCTGCACTTTTTCAAAACCATCTACAGCACCTGATAGCCTGTATAACGATTCCGCTATATGGAATTATTTTAGTGGCAACTATAAAACATATTTTCTATATACTTGTAAAAATTATGAAGAAAATTGGAAAATATGGTCAACCGAAAGGGATATATCCAAGGAGGAAGCTAGAACTCCAGATCCAGTGAAACAAATTCTCCAGCACTATTCAAGATCCAAGGACGCTGAATAGGTGCTGTTCTTCAGGAGGGAGGTGTTACGTACCCACACTACCGTGGGATCGCTTAGTCAGGCTCCACATAATTTGTTCAATATTACATTAGATCGGAGAATTATAGCGGCATGTATTTAACACTTAAAGGCATTTTCTATGTATTCTTTTTAATATATTTCAATTAGTCCAGGCTCCGCAAAACTTGTTCACCATTGTTACAGATCTAAGAATAATAGCGGCATGTAATTTAACACTCAAAGGCATTTCCATGTATTCTTTTATTAATATAAGTTCAACCATATATTAATAAGTAATTTCAATTATAAGACACTCTTGTCTCTTGCATCGAGCAAGTAGTCACCTTTTTAGTTATAAGTTAGAATGTAATTATTTTTTAATAAATAAGTTTAAGATTTGGTTTTTTTTTTGGATCCTCCGCTGCCACCGTACTTAATTAGTATATCAATATTTAAATTAAAAAACAATAATAATAAATTCAATAAGACATTACATAATAAACAACAACATTGACATAACTAATAACATTATTACAGAAAATACAATTTAACATTTCAATATATATATATATATATATATATATATATATATATATATATATATATATATATATATATATATATATATATATATAATATATATATATATATATATATATATATATATATATATATAGATATATATATATATATATATATATATATATATTTTCAGTCTATGGTTTATCCTTATGTTTACAATCATGTTAAATACTCATTAAGCGAAAAAACAACATGGATTATAGTAAAGAGATCAACGAGTACGAACTTACTAACATATGTAACAGATATTGTCGAGAATGTTGATCATGGCCATCAAGTAGATGCTATCTATACAGATTTTTCTAAAGCATTTGATAAGGTTAACCACGCTCTACTTTGGGAAAAGCTGTCAGCATATGGAATAACGAATCCGTTAATAAATTGGTGCAAATCATATCTCTTGGGTCGATCTTCTATTGTGGTGGATGGATATCATCTGAAACTTTTGCTAATCATTCTGGTGTCCCTCAGGGATCCAACTTGGGTTCCTTGTTTTTCAATATTTTCATTAACGACATAGTGGAATATATGTTATAATATTAACATGAGTTTTTTGTTTATTCGCAGATGACTTAAAATTGATGCGTGTTATTAAAGACGTGAGGGATCGGAATCTTCTGCAGGAGGATCTTAACAGATTGACTGAATGTTTTAGTAGGAACAAAATGTATCTTAACATTAAGAAATGTGTCCATATAAAATTTAGCTCGTAAAAAAATATTTTTCTATCCAATATTATATTGATGGAAGTGAATTGTTTGAAACTAATAGTATTAGAGACCTCGGTGTCATCATGGATAGTCGTCTTAGTTTTATCCCCCACATCGATCGAATGTTAGAATTAGCAAACAGATCTCTTGGTTTGTTAGGCGCTGCACTAAAGACTTCAAGAAAACTGAAACCATTTTGTTGATCTTTAACAGTCTTGTGCGTAGTAAACTAGAATACTGTAATACATCTGATCACCTTATAAAAAAATTCATATCGCAAGGATTGAAAATATTCAAATGCGTTTCCTGCGGCAAATATCATTATTTAGATTTAAACTAAACCTTAAAGATTATAATGAGAGGTTAAACTACTTTGGCGTATGCAGTCTTGATAACAGAAGAAAAATCTTATCATTAGTGTTTCTTTACAAGCTTTAAACACAAATTGAATGTCCAGGATCTTTTGAATAGATTTTATTTCGAATCCCATCAAGAGTTCCTCGCTGTCCTTCTAAACTATTTCAAGTTGTAACGTATAGGACTCATTTAGGTAAAAACTCACCAATACCCAGAATGGCGACATTATATAATAACACTTCTAAAGAAATAAATGATTTAGACATATGCCACGACAAGTTGGTACAATTTAGGCAAAAAATTTTGGCCTTTTTAAAATAAAATAATACAAATAATACATTAATAATGCATGCACTATTATAATTATTATTTAAATTAACTTGGATCTGTTTGTCATGAATCAATTAATCAATGATATTTTTTATAGACATTTACGATTATTCATATATGTACATATAATATATATTTTCTTCTTGCTTGGTTTTGGTACTACACATAATGCATTTTTTTTAAATTAATAATAAAATATAATTAATTTTTTTAAATTAATCTTGCGATATTTTAAAACTTTGTGTAATATTGAAATGTTAAATTGTATTTAACATTTCGTACTCGTTGATCTCTTTACTATAAATCCATGTTGTTTTTCGCTTAATGAGTATTAACATGATTGTAAACATAAGGATAAACCATAGACTGCAAAATATATTATATATATATATATATATATATATAGATATATATATATATATATATATATATATATAATAGATATATATATATATATATATATATATAGTAGTATATATATATATATATAATATATATATATATATATATATATATATATATATTAATATATATATATATATATATATATATATATATATTGCAAAAATAATATATTGCAAAAAACAATATATCCACCAATTATTTAGTAAAAATAAATAAAATGTATATAAGCAACATTCTGCCATAATATGTAGCATATATGTTGCTATGGTAACGAGATTTACACGCGTTAATGGCTCCTCAGTTAATTAAGTGAATCTATAAATAAGATTGAAATAATTAAAGAATAATTACTTAACCACAAATAATTTAGAAATTAAAAGCAAAAAAAGCAATATGAGATATTTTTTTGTTTATTTATCTGTTTGCTAAGACTATTTTCAAAAAATGTGTTCTCGCGGTTCGCTCTACCTACCCTGATACGAGCGAGATAAAGCGTGAAGCTTAAAAATATTATACAAAGGTTATACGCCAAGGTTATAAGTCAATTGAAGACATGATTGGATGAAGGGGTTATGTAACATTTTCTGTAAAAACCGATTTTTATGCTGCATGATGTAGAATTATGTACATATTTTATTTAATTAATACTAATTCGTATACCTTTAACTAATTTTTCCACTTTATATTAGTAGTTCATTATTTTTTTTTTAGCACCACGCTTTATCCCGCACATGGCAGGGTAGACAGAGGGCACTGCAGGAACCATACGAACCTAGTTTTAAGACACTCCGTTTCTTTAGTACCTGCTTGTTTCCGTCCCCACTTTCCGCTTTTTTCGAGGCATTGCGTGTTGAGTGGCGGAACTCAACGCCGCGCTTTGCCTAGTTGCCAGAGCGAAGAAAATGGAAATAGAAAAATCCATCTTCCTCGAGTGGGAATCGAACCCAGAAACAGTCGCGCTTACAGGCTTACGCCTCTGCGCTACTACGGTCGGTCTAGTAGTTCATTATATTAACTTCAATTTAACGCAAATAGTTATGTACATATTTAACAATAAAATGTCTAAATTGTCACCTGAAAATGCTGCGTGGAAATTGTATCATAACTTCTTAAAACATTAATAGATACAGAAACTCCGGTGCGTGAGGTATATTTATACATATTTTTTTAATTTTAATTTACTCAATTTCTATATTCATCTCAAATATAGAAACGTAAATCTTCCGTAATTGCTACATTGTTTATACATCTATGTTTTTATTTCTTCAAAACCATGACACCGGATATTTTGGAGCCTATATCCGCAGCAGACAAATATTGTCGTCGTTGAAAAAAATATTTTCCTCTTAAATGTCGATACTAGAAGTAGTGTTGTAATATTTTATTTTTGTTTTTTTCTGTGATGTAACTTCTAAACTTTCAACTGAAGACATGTTCAAAATAAGTTATTTTAAAGTAGAGATATCTAACAATAAGAGAGATAGTGAGAGAGAGAGAGAGAGAGAGAGAGAGAGTAGTAAAACAAAGAGCGACGTTGAGCTCCGCTACTGAATATCTTAAAGTCAAGCGAAATATGGTATAAAGCTATGTAAATATTTTATAACATTTTTATAATAAGCAATTCTAATTGTTAAGGGAAAGATACTTATCAGAACATTATAAAGTTGGGCATAACAACTTCTTATTTGCGAATTAGTTGCGAAGTCTACGTAAATCATAATATATATACTAAATAAAATATTTCCCGAAGCCGCTGAGCGAACAGTATGGTATTGTATTCATATTATTGCTAATAGGATCAATGAACTTTTTTTAGCATTACGACATATTTTGTAGCCAGAGCTACAATTGTTATGGCCACTGCCTCTTTGGCCTCCATTCTCATCAACTTCTTCATACTTTTTAAGGGACCTTCCTCTAGAATCATTGATATCTGAAGGTCAAAGAGGTATCAACTATTTACCAATTTATAATTAATATCCCTGAATCTGTGATAAGGTATTTTTTCATTTTTTAACTACCTATATCGCAAAATACTAGAAATAAATGAAATAGACATATTGTTTATGCAGCTACTTGCATCGATCATATACTTCCAGTTAGGTAGAGATTAACTAGGTATCAAAGCACTTCGTTCTCAAAATTACTACCCACACTTTCACTTTTTTGAAAATGAAAAAATAATGAAGAGCTAATCTTAAATATTTTCACTGCTCCGATCATACTTTAGACCGCGTCAAGTGAAAATGGAAACAAAAGCGTTGTTACATGTTTCATACGAAATCGTATCAAAGTGGCAATTTTGACGCAAAAGCAATTTGTATTCGCGAGTACAGTTCACAATTTCATTATAGATATTTTCCACATTATTGCGACGTTTGCTGTTGTTTCATTTGAACGATGTATCGACGTACTTATCTACTTGAATTCAATGTAAGAAAATTAAAGATTTGTTTGAAAATTATCTTCTTTTGCCAGTTTAAAGATACCATAATGAAAGTTAAAGTCATTTTTTAATTCTAAATAAACAATTCATAAAATTTGTGGAGTATAAATATAAGCTTAGGCTATGTCTATAAACGAATCGTCTCGTGCTTGATCACTAATAAAATAAAGGCAAAAAAGACGACAGAATTTATTATAATACTTTTGAGTTAAGGGCTAGTGCCCTTAACTCTATTGGCTATTTAGTTATTTTTAGAAGATATTTTATAATTTATTTGCACAGAAGTTTGAGATCTATAGCATCTTTTTATTTTAGTTTTACACTTTTTTTGCTCATAGCAGGGTAGGCAGAGAGACCCCGCAACTATAGAAACCTAGTGTTAAGATACTCCCTGTTTCCAACTTTCCGCCTTTTTCGAGTCATTGCGAGTTGAATGGGGGAACTTACGGCCCTTGCCTAGTTGTCAGAGAAAATAGAATGAAATTATCTATCTTCCCCAAATGGAAATTGAACTCTCAAACCCTCAAAGTCTTTGCGCCACGACGGTCCTCATGGGCCTATGTTTTTAATGAGATAATATTAAATTTTTCAGACCATCATTCTAGAATATGTCTCTAGTTATGCCAATGTATATACGAATCACGATATGTTTACAATGTTTCTGTTTATTATAAACATTAAAAGAATGTTTTTTTTTTTTCGCTTCACGTTTTATCCCGCACATGGCAGGGCAGGCAGAGGGAACTGCAGGAACCATACGAACCTAGTGTTAAGACACGACTAGCAACGGCTAGTCCCTGCTTTCTTCGTCCCCACTTTCCGCCTTTTTCGAGGCATTGCGTGTTGAGTGGCGGAACTCAACGCCGCGCTTTGCCTAGTTTACCAGAGCGAAGAAAATGGAAATAGAAAAATCTATCTTCTCCGACTGGGGATCAAACCCAGAAACCGTCGCGTTACAGGCAGACGTTGCGCCTCTGCGCCACGACGGTGAAGAATGTTGAAGTAACAAAATATATATTACAAGTAAAACTAATTTACAGTGTATTGTACTTTTTTCCTGCTTGTCTCATTAGATGCATCGTGTAAAGAGTATAAAATATCTATATAACTTATATAACACATATTTTTTTGACTTTTTCTTGATTAATTTGCTTACATCATCAGTTAATTACAATTAATCCCTCAGTTAACTACAATTAATTACATGGTTTCGCTTTCGGGTCGCTAAGTAAAATATATTAAAGGTAAAATAAATTACCTAAAAACTAACACTTTTCTTAAACTTATCATTTTTTTCTAAATGTCGCACATAAACAGAAAAAAACCAATCAAGTAATGATATTTCTATGTCATTCGTATCTCTTCGTAAATAATAGTTATAGTAGCCTAGACATTTGCGTGTTCATTCACCGTAATGTCAAACGCACTTTATTGCGCATATTTTCTATATCGATTTCAGAATTTATTTAAAATTGTATACACTTCTGTAAGTACGCTTGTCACATACAACTCCAGTTTAGAGACATATAGAGATTATTATTTATAGCCTATTGAAATTTAGACATTAATTTTTAGAGTACCGGGATTTTAAGAGGTTATGTATAATATTAATATTATTATTGTTCTCGTTAAAAAGAAATCCCTCGACGCTTCAATAATGAGTTATTAGTTATTATATAAATGAGAATGAGTACAAGCATCAATGTTCACCTCAAGAGTGTCACTCCCCTTTTATACAACCAAAATCCAAATGATTCTACTAGTGCCGCTTTTCATCTATGTTCTGGAAATAAATTTAAAATAGTTAACCTAGACAGACCGAGATCTCTGTCAGCAAACTATTGAAAGATTTCGTTGTCATATCTCTCGTTCTTAATCACATTCCAAATTAATTCTAAATCAGTTCTTGGTTAGTTTGTTATTAAGAAGTTTAGGGAAACTTTTTCCTTATAGAACTATTTCTACATATTAATAAATTATATGCACTTTCAAATTCTCATAATCGTAAACCAAGATAAAGCTCTTTGAGATCTACAGTAAATTATATAAACTTTAACTACAAGAGCTTTTACACAGCCCAAACTTGTCTACCTTTATATAAATTGTTTTTTTTAACTTCACGCTTTATCCCGCACATGGCAGGGTAGGCAGAGGGAACTGCAGGGGCCATACGAACCTAGTGTTAAGACACTCCGTTGCTTTAGTCCCTGTTTTCTCCATCCCCGCTTTCCGCCGTTTTTCGAGGCATTGCGTGTTTAGTGGCGGAATTCAACGCCACACTTTGTCTACTTTCCAGATCGAAGTAAATGGAAATAGAAAAATCCGTCTTCCCCGAGTGGAAATCGAACCCACAGACCGTCACGTTTACAGGCAGACGCTACGCCTCTGCGCCACGACGGTCCTCATTGAATTGAAAATTAAAAATTATAATTATTATTATTGCCAATTTACTTAGTCTATCTTTTATGTTGAATTGATAATTATTTAGTGCAATATATGATAATTTAAAATATGTTCTCATAATTTAGTTTTTCACATTAATTATATATTGTTCATTGTAATAAAACGGGGACCGTCGTGGCTCAGAGGGTTAGCATCTGATTGAAAGCGCAACAGTGGCTTGGTTCAATTTTCACTCGGAGAAGATGGATTTTTCCATTTACTTCGCTCTGGCAACTAGGCAAGCAGCGGCGTCGAGTTCTGTTCCCCAACTCGAAATGTCAAAAAAGGTAGAAGACGAAAAATATCCGCGATTGATAAAATATCAAATATCTTAAAAGTTATTAAATACTGGAGTTTAGTTATTTTGTATAAGTCAAAATACGATACAGTAGTGTCTAAACTTGATTGTCGCAGATTAAATTCCCATTTGAAGCAATAAATTATTTTCCAGCTCTACTTCCGCTACTGTGTATAGCGAAAGTAGAGTACAAGATCAAGAGGAAAAAAGAATATCCTAACACTAGCTTTTCTCTGCCTGCCTTGTTATAGAGAATAAAACGTAATATTGATATGAAACTAAACTACAACTATTGACAAAATTTGTTATATAAAAAAATAAAAGTAATCGCAATTAGACTTACTTAATCAAGATAATTTCAAACGTTTCCATTTAGTTTGCCCATTACTGGATACCGCTTCGTAATCGACATTAATCTTGTTTAATGATCCAAACAGTCTTAATATTTTCATAGCATTTTAACTTAACTGCCTAAAGTTTTGAATGAAATTGCAAAATTTTATTACTACTTACTTATAAGTAGAGTCTCTCTTACTAAAAAGTAGTGCTCTCACGTATCACGTTTTTCAAAGTTCAATGCAATGTAATGTAATTATCGATGTGTGTAACTTAAAGCAAAAGCTTTAAGCTATATCACGCTTTCAGCAGGATAGAGCGGACTTATTGTTAAGACACACTGTGTCATGCTTTTCGCTTAATTCATAATAGAATTAAAGAACTCAACGTCGCGCTTTGTCTTATTACCAGTGAAAAAAATTAAATAATTCATTCCCCGAATGGGAATTGAACCCAAAACTCCTTGAAAATAATCTCATATTTGTGTTTAAGAGATTATTTTTAAAATACATTATTCATAAAAACAAGCTTTTATATAACTTTCATTATGTGATCTTAGTATAACATACATATATATGTACATTTGAAAGTTTTTCAAGTGACTGACAGAGAAAAGAGGCAAATTATCTCTTAGTGGTCCCAATAACATAGGATTTTTCGAAATACCAACGAAAATAGGAACAAAACAAATTTAACATTTTATAATCCACGCAAATGAAATTATGAGCTATAACTCGTAACCGTATAATTTGTATGTATTCCTTACGTAACAACGTAACAATAACTTTCCTATTACAACGTATCATGAAGACAAAACAAAAACGAAGTTTTATACGCACTCTATATAAAACACTCGAATAAGTGCTATAATGAAAGCGGTAGCAGTATAATTTTTTTTAATATTTTTTTTAAACTAATTAAAAAAGGTAGTTAGCCTGAAAAGGCTAAAAATATACTATATTTATTATTTGACATTTGAAATAATATATTTAATATTTGACATGTATTGCAGTACCAACTAACAATATTATCCAATAGTATTTATAACACATTACAACTGCTATTAAAACTGTTAAAGTTAAAATAAAAAGACATTATGCAATTCTCATGTGATAAAAGTAAAGCTTTCAAAAATTCTAAAAACGTACTACATTATATGATAAAATATTTAATTTACTTAACTTCGAAAATACTTATTTCATAACTTTAAACTATGGCTTCACGCTTTATCCAGCACATAGCAGGACAGGCAGAGGGAACTGCAGGAACTGTCGGAAGCTAGTGTTAAAACACTACGTTTCCCGCTTTCCGCGTTTCAAGGTATTGTGTGTTGAGTGGCGGAACTCAACGCCACGCCTTGCCTAGTTGCCAGAGCGCATAAAATGGAAATAGAAAAAACCATCTTCCGCAAGTGGTTAAATTTACTTTTTTTTCATATACTGTTTATGAGAAAATTCGAAAAAATTGACATTATTTTTACCTTCAGTAACTTATAATAACTACTTAGCACACATACATGAAGTTAATGGGACTATGATTTGGTCTGTCAAATTTTGCGAAGCGGTAAAATTTTATAAAGAATTGCTCACAGAGCAAAACAGATAGCAACAAGAACTACTTACGTCTACATCTACGTGTATGAATTTTAATTAATTAGGTTCAAAAGTTAAAACACTATGAATAATTCTTTCCGTCGTGGCGCAGAGGCGTAAGCGTCTGTCTGTAAACGCGACGTTTTGAAGGTTCGATTCCCACTCGGGGAAAATGGATTTTTAGATGCCTCGAAAAAAGGCGAAAGGTGGGACAAAGAAAGCAGAAACTAAGCAACGGAGTGTCTTAACACTAGGTTAAAAAAAATCTTTAAATGTACAACAATTACGTTTCAGATATATGTATGACACTCGCTTATGACTTAAAAAGAAAAGTAATTTACTTGACGCATTACTGTAACTTTAAAGATTATTGATATTGGAAACGCTTTACGAGCTGCCTTTATTTGGTTGACGAAAATTAAAATAGACACTTGGGGACGTTATTTTATACCTGCCATCGCTGTACCTAAATAAAGTTATACTGTAATGAGGGCTTTTTTTCATGTTTTTAGGTTTCCGTAACTTAATAGCACTTTGTTATCTGTCAAGATTATTATTCAGGACCTTTGGAGTATGTGCTAAAATAAACTTTGTGTTTCAAGATTTTTAAAGTGTTAGTTCACCACTAAGTATAGATAAATACTTAAAGGAAACATATTAAAATATTAAAAAATTTGCTTCCATTTGCACTCACATTATACACAATTTTGTCAATTTTTATAAATTATATTAATTTAGTTGACCTACGTCTTTGTAATCTTAAAACAGAGAGAACGTAGTGGCCAGACATTCTGTTTCACTTTTGGTCACAAGAAGCTAAATTAAAACAATTTTTAAATGATCATCACCCCAATGAATCAACAACCATCATTATCACTTCATCAAAGTCATCGTTTGACATTTTTAGTTAGATTTTTCTTTTATACCACAGTAGAAATGTTACCAAAATATATCTTAGGAAAATGAATGTTTCAAACACCTCCTTGATTTACAATTGGTATTCAATTTCATTTCAATAAAGGAAAAGGTGTTGAAACGACTACTAAATTTAATTTATTAAAATTAGGCCTCGGAATGGGAACGTATTGCTTTATAAATGCAAATTATGGGATAAAAGGCGGTTTAGAAAGAAAATATTGGACAGTCCATATAATTAGTTGTGGCCTCTACCATTTATTGTGTAACCGATATTAGTTGATTAAATTCAAGACATCTTTATTTAGAGGATCGTGGTGGTGCAGAGGAACAGCGTCTGCTTGTAAAAGCAACGGTTTGGGCGTTCGATTCCCATAAGGGGAGAACGAATTATTTTAGTTTTTTTCGCTCTGGTAACAAAGTAAAGTGCTGCGTTGAGTTCCGCCACTCAACACGCTATGCATTAAAAACCCGTGGGGAACGGATTGTCTTAACACCAGGTTGTTACGGTTTCTTCTACCTATCCTGACACAGCGCCAAAGAGAACAGCTTTCTTTCGATTTAGGCAGATTTTTTATGACATGTTTTTTCGCCCAACTTTCGTAACGTTATGAAACTAGTGGCGGAACTCAAAGCCCTATTTCTGTATTTTTATGATATTCCTTCATAGTTAATGTTCAAGTTGAATTGATTCATTATTTATTCAAAAAGTTCTTCTTGAGGGAAATACATAGTATACATAAATGTAGTTTTAACATAATTCTTAAACTCTATTTTACTTAGAATGTACTTAGTTCGTTCGGAAATCGCAACATAGCGAATAAACAGCTGCATTTGGTTGAGAAAACAAAATTTATATCGCCTTTATTATACAATTTCGATTTAGAAGACGTTTAAAGTTTTATTTATAAATTCTGTTATTATCACACCATAATGTGTAAAGTAAAATATCTAAAAAATATTTCTTGACAGACGGACAGACAGAGATTGTGCCTCAAATAGCATTCAACGCCGCGCTATTTCTAGCCCGAAGAAAAAAGGAAAGTAATATAAATATGATTATTCCCTCGAGTGGGATTGAACCCTTGACCGTTACCGAGCGACCCGAGTTACAAATTTCCAAGTTAAATAATAAATGATATTAAAATTAAAATGAATGTTCGAAAAATAAATATCTCCTTAGTAAGCGTTTCTTAACAAGTAGAAAGTTTGTATACACAACAATTAATTCATAATGAGCAAAAAAAACGAAGAAATTTCTTTTATTTAAAGGCATCACTAATTGCAAAGTAAATATATATTGTAAAATAATAAGAGAACTCCATTTGTATTTAAGTCCGGTACGTGCATCATAACCGTTTCAGAAGCTTACCCTGTTTGTTGCTATACACAAACATTAACTTTTGCTTGAATACTGCCATTATGTTACTTGGTTAGGTCTTTGGTCCAGCGTTTGCTGTAATATGTGACTGACTTATACTGCTTTATATATGCTATCAATCACACACACACACACACACACACACACACACCCATAAATATATATATATATATATATATATATATATATATATATATATATATATATATATATATATATATATATATATATATATATATATATATATATATATATATATATATATATATATATATATATATATATACATATATATATATATATATATATATATATATATATATATATACTGTTTACTACTTTATTTAGTCTGTTCAACTAAGATTTAACAAGTAAAATCCAATAATAGTCTAAAATAATATGAACTAAGATAAATTTAATATAAAAATACACCGTCGTAGCGCAGAGGTCCAACGTGAAAATGTTAATTTGGTAAAGATGGACTTTACATTTTCTATTTCTCTGGTAACTAGTCAGGCAAGACATTGAGTTCCGCCACTAAGCACACAATAGGTTCCCGAGGTTCCCTCGAAAGTAAGAAAAACATATAAAATAATAATAACTAACATGGTTATATAATTCGTTATTCGTTATATATATATATATATATATATATATATATATATATATATATATATATATATATATATATATATATATATATATATATATATATATATATATATATATATATATATATATATATATATATATATATATATATATATATATATATATTATATATATATATATATATATATATATATATATATATATATATATATATATATATATATATATATATATATATATATTATATATATATATATATATATATATATATATATATATATATATATATATATATATATATATTATATATATATATATATATATATATATATATATATATATATATATATATATATATATATATATATATATATATATATATATATATTCCAAATTTTAGTGAAATTGTACACTGTTACATTTACTGTTTACTACTTTATTTAGTCTGTTCAACTAAGATTTAACAAGTAAAATCCAATAATAGTCTAAAATAATATGAACTAAGATAAATTTAATATAAAATACACCGTCGTAGCGCAGAGGTCCAACGTGAAAATGTTAATTTGGTAAAGATGGACTTTACATTTTCTATTTCTCTGGTAACTAGTCAGGCAAGACATTGAGTTCCGCCACTAAGCACACAATAGGTTCCCGAGGTTCCCTCGAAAGTAAGAAAAACATATAAAATAATAATAACTAACATGGTTATATAATTCGTTTGTACATATAAAAATACAAAGGTAATGTTAACATAATAACCAAAAACCAACAACCTCTCACCTTATTTCAACTCTTTATAAATACGACGCTCAAAGGAAATAAAGGTTTCTGAGAGCTTAAACATCGTCAATCATATCAAATATGATAAGAGGATAAACGTCTGTGCTTTTAAATTTATTTTGATAGCGATATGTCAGTGATATAGTAGATCCTTGTGGAAAACGCATCAGAAAGCTATCACGAATCATATATTTTATATGACGTATATATGTATGTATATGTGTATGTCTGTGTGTATGTACGTATGTATGTATGTATGTACGTATACAGAGTGTGACTGTCATAGCGAACATAATTTCAAGCATAGTATTAACTAGCCTTTATAAACCTGGAAAAATTATAAAAGAAGTAAAATTTTCAAAAATAAAAAAGTAATTTTTTCAAACAAAAAAATAATTAAATTATTGTTCGAAAATGAAATGGCATTAGTCAAGTATGACGCGAGCGTACACTCTACTGTCAGAGCGGGACAGAGATATGTCTCTTTTTCATTTGGTTATTTTTTAAATGAAAGGTGACAGAATGACGACGTTTAATAGTATTTTTGTAGTACGTCATTCGTAATTAATGATGTCTACTTCACGCGTTACACAGTACGTATAAATATTGTGAAATGGAAAAAATGATGCTGTACCCAAACGATTAATTATTATTAAATAGTTTTTTGTATATAGCCTCGAAATATTTTCCTCTATAAATTTTGATAATGGCCGCTGTGTCAGATACACCCTGTATATCTGAAATAAAATTTGAAATTACAAGTTTTAGAAATTAATTTATAATAGTTATTTTAAATAAATTACCGTAATTTGCCTTTTAAACGTAGCGTCAACAATTTCTTTGACAAAATATTGTTCCTTAAAATAAGAAAATGATTAGCTTTTATAGTGCTGATACGAGACGTGATACGAGTAATATAACAAAGTGACGTTATTATACTATATATACATAAATATATTGTATGTGTGTAACATATTGTGACTGTGTTTTAGATTTATATTTATAAAGCCTTAAAATAAAGTAAGAGGTTATTGATATTTCGGTTGCTATTGATAACTTTATTAAAAATATACCTGTTGAACTAAATTCTTAAAAATGCCGTAGTAAAAATAGCAACAACAAAAGTAAACCTCCAGATCTATACTTATTACATATTAACGTACCAAAGTATTACTCCATGATCATAAATATATTATATATAATATATTACAGCTTCACGCTTTTTTCCGCACATGATAGGGTAGGCAGAAGAACCATAGGAACTTAGTGTCAAGACACACCGTTTCCTGCTTTCCGCCTTTTTGAGGCCGTGTTGAGTAGATCCACCAACACGCTTTGCCTAGTTGTCAGAGCGAAGGAAATGGAAATAGAACCCACAAATATATATATATATATATATATATATATATATATATATATATATATATATATATATATATATATATATATATATATATATATATATATATATATATATATATATATATATATATATATATATATATATATATATATATATGGCAGATATATGGGATATATGGGAGAATATTTTCTAATTAAAAAATAAAAATCGCTTATAATAGAGAAATAGTTGTGTGGTTCGGATGAATAGAGCGCAATTTACCACCAGGATTGTTATTGAACGCGAAATCTACGAACTTCAAGCAAATTTCTTCAAAAACATCACCCGACGATCAACTCAAATAAAACAAGTTTCATACATCGTGAGGAGTAGAATCATGAAACTTTAAAGTCAAAAGGTCAGTCCAGTTCTAACAACAAGTGAACTAATAAGTAAAAACTGTTATTTGCGAATTCGGCAAAAACATAACCTAAATCAAAGCCAAAATTGCAACATCATAACAGTATACAGAACTTAGAACAACGCCATCTGTGGACGAGTAGCGGAACTGCGATCCCAAATCGATCGAATCTAATTATTTCGTCTCCGAGTGATTGAAGCTATCCGATACTAGAGGGCGTTAAAATTTAAAATTATTTGAAAAATGGATGAGATCCTGAAAGTTCTACACACTATACAAAAAGACATAGCCAAACAGAAACAAGATATGAAAGATGTGAAAGAGAATATAAAAGAGTCAAAAGAGTCTATAAACAAAAATATCGACGAAAAATTTGACCGTATTGAGGCAAAAAACAAAAGAATTAGAAGAAAAAATTGAAAAGCAACAAAAATCTATAGATTTTTTGGATAAACAAATGAGAAGGAAAAACGTAGTATTCTTTGGTGTTCCAGAATTAGAAAAAAACTATGAAGAATTACTTAGCAGCATTCTAACTATAATCAACGAAAAAATGAATATAGTTTGCCCAAAATGGGAAATTGAAGCAGTTTACAGGCTTGGTAAAAATAAAGACAAAACAAGACCCGTCGTAGTTAAAACCACCACAATGAGCAGAAAGTTACAATTTCTAAAAAATAAAAAAGCTTTAGAAAATTCTGACATTTATATAAAAGAAGACTTTACGCCAGCCGTCTTACAAAAACGCAGAGAACTCCAGGATGAGCTTCAAAGAAAACGATCATTAGGGGAAAAGGTTATGATTCGCTACGATAAAATTGTCGAAATTAAATCTAAAGATCAACAAAGTTATAAACCCAGAAAAACTGCAAGTAAAGTATCTAGTGAACCCAGCGAGCCCACGTCAAGTAAAAGAGTTTTATCAGAGTCCCCTGAAGAAAAAAGGAATGTTAATAATGTGGAGCAGCCGAAGCAATTATCCAAGAGGAATAAATCGCAAAATATAACGAACTTCTTACGTCCTTCTCAGCTTACCCATGCCTCTAAAACTGCTGCAAGTCAAGATTATGAAGAAACCTCAAAAAACTAAGTTACACCCCTCTCTCGCCACCTCTCCCAACACGGCCGGTCCCCGTGGGAGACGTAGACCGAAACCCTCTACAGAACGCCTTTAAATGCCTTTATGTGGCAACTTATAATGTAAAAACATTATCAACTTATTGTCACCTTCTGGAACTGAACGAAGCACTAAAAAATATAAAATATGACGTCATAGGCTTAGCCGAAACTAGGAGACTCGGTAACTCTATAGAAGAATATGAAAACTTCATACTGTATTATATGGGACAAACACCAGGATTATATGGCGTAGGATTTATGGTGAATAAGCGCCTTAAAAATAGCATCATAGCCTTTAAAGGCCTATCAGAACGAGTGGCGCTTCTTGATCTATCTGTTAACAACCTCGAGATTACCATAATACAGTGTTACGCCCCGACAAAGGCTGCAAGCGATGAAGATGTTGAGTTGTTCTATAGCACTGTCAACAATGCACTAAAAATATGTAGAAAAAATATAATAGTCATCGGCGACTTCAATGCGAAAATTGGCCAACCAAAGATTGAAAATACAATTATGAAGAATCATGGATATGGAGTCAAAAAAAATAGAGGTAGCAGGTTCATACAATTCGCACGTGAAAACAGTCTTTCAATATTAAATACTTTTTTCAAAAAGAAAGCTAGCAAACGATGGACCTGGATATCACCAGATGGAAAGTCGAAAAACGAAGTGGACTACATACTAACCAATTTTCCAAAACATGCTGAAAACATAGAAATGATCAAGGTGCAATACCCTAGCGACCATAGATTGGTAAGAGCAACATTTAAGCTACAACACCCGAAAACAAATAGAAAATCCTATGGAAAAAACACACAGAGTAACTTAAAAACTGAAGCAGAAATAAATGTATATAAAGAGTCACTTCACAAACAGTTAGGAAATAGTAAATTATGGCAAAATAGTCATACAGTTCAGGAACTACACGACAAAATCGTCGAAGCAATACAAGATGGACTAAAAAATTCTCATAATACTGTAACTCACGAAAACTCAACATCCATTTTATCGGAAAAAACAAAACATTTGATATTAAGACGGCAAGTTCTTCAAAAGGCAAAACAAAAAACTAGAAGTATGAAAAATCAGCTTAAAGCTCTCTACAAGCTAATTAGTAAATGTATACGGAATGACTACAAGAACTATCGTAAGAAGACCATAGAAAAACGTGTCATACAGACTAGAAGTGTAAAAAGAGCCAATAAAGAACTAAGACTTCATTAAACTTGGATAGAGGGACTAAATGCTTCGACTAAAGTTACAAGTAACAGAAAAGAAATACTTTATGTTGCAACAGATTTCTATAAGACTTTGTACACAAGTGAACATCATGGAGAGTCATCTACAACCTCAATTCTACCAAAAGAAACAGCGTCAGATATTGCAGACATAAAAGAGTTGGAAGTATTGAACGGAATTACTAGACTAAAACCTGATAAAAGCCCAGGACCTGATAATATAACAAATGAAGCATTGAAACTAGGAGCTCCTCATCTAGTGTTTCCCCTAACACAGCTATTTAACCTGGTGCTGAAAACTGCGACTGCCCCTAAACAATGGACTGAGTCACACATCATATTATTGTATAAAAAAGGAAACCCAAAGGATATAAACAACTACCGACCAATAAGCTTACTGTCTTCAATATACAAATTATTTTCATCAATTATCGAAAAGAGAATCAGAAAACTTATAGAGAATCATCAGCCAGTAGAACAGGCCGGATTCAGAAGAGGATTCTCCACTGTGGATCATATTCACTCTCTTGAAATGATAATTGACAAATATATCGAGTTTCAAAAACCGCTCTACTTAGGATTTATTGATTACCGAAAAGCATTCGACACACTGGAACATCAAGCAATATGGGAGTCTCTAATATCTCAAAGCATCGAAATCGGATATATAAAAGTACTGCAATATATATACGAAAACATAATAGTAGTAGTCGGATAAGGCTAGAGACGACCGGTCCTGCAATACATAAAGAAATAAAGGGGAGTAAGACAAGGGGATCCCATCTCTCCAACTATATTTATCACAGTGTTAGAAAGAGTCATCGGGCAACTAAAATGGGAAAAACGCGGTTTAAATATAAACAATAAATATATAAGCCATCTGAGATTCGCGGATGATATTGTATTGCTATCTGATAATAAAATGGAGTTACAATGGATGCTAGAGGATCTTCACGCCGCAAGTCAGCGTGTGGGACTCGAAATAAACCGCAGCAAAACTAATATTATGACAAACTATCAAAAGTCGCCCATATACCTAAACAACGAAGCAATAGAGTACGTCGATACATATATATATTTGGGAAAACAGTTGTCGTTTGAAAAGCATAGAAATGAACAAGAAATAGAAAGAAGAGTTTGTGTTGCTTGGAGAAAATATTGGAGTTACAAAGAAATCATGAAAAGTGACATGCCAATAAAAATTAAGCAAACAGTGATGAATACCTGCATACTGCCATCATTAACCTATGCTAGCCAAACGTGGAAGTTTACAAAACAAGCTCAAGCAAAAATCAGGACGTGTCAAAGAGGAATGGAAAGGAGTATGTTGAAGATAAGAAAAGTTCAGAAAATATCCCATACCATCATTCGAAAGAAGACGAATGTTATAGATGCTCTGATTTTTTGTAAAAAGCTGAAGTGGCGCTGGGCTGGACATATTGCGAGACTAACAGATAACAGGTGGACCACCAGAGTAACATCTTGGAGAGGTCCATCAGGAACTAGAAAGAGGGGTAGACCAGCCGCCCGCTGGACTGACGATATCGTACAAACGGCTGGCAAACATTGGATGGAGACTGCTAAAGACCGGGACGCATGGAATTCTCTAGAGGAGGCCTTCACCTTCGTGTAAACGAGGGGTTCTTACACATATAAGAAAATCATCTAAATATCATGTAAAACTAGAAAAAAGTTCATTCGTTGAGCATTTAAAACTAGAAATAAGTTTAATTTTTTGTATTATTTTTTGTAAGAAATAAAAGGCTTTTTTATTTTATTTATTTTATTTTATATATATATATATATATATATATATATATATATATATATATATATATATATATATATATATATATATATATATATATATATATATATATATATATATATATATATATATATATATATATATATATATATATATATATATATATATATATATATATATATATATATATATATATATATATATATATATATATATATATATATATATATATGAATGTCGGCTCTAAACCAATAATAATAAACTCAATAATCATTTTTCATAAGGATAGTTGCTTTTTTCTGATTCAATCCTTTTGAATGATAAAAACAATGTAGCAACTGACACTTTCTTTAATATTCAAAAATTATACCTCAAATTAAATTACAGCTTGAACCTACTGTTAAGACTCTCCGTATGGAACACAGAGTTTTCCTTCTTTTCAAGGCTGATGGTATAAGGCGAAGAACATGAAAGTGAAATAATCGTTCCTCCTTAAGTGGGAATCGAACCCATAAAATGTGGCATTTAGCGGCAAATGCTGTTCCTATGTCACATTTTGGTTTCACAGTAATATTATATAGGATAATAATATGCTTCATGAATCTTATTATTGATAACAATAATAAACAATTCAAAAATCAACGAATAGAAATTACATAGTAAAATAAACATAATATATTAATAAACATGATATAACTATATTTAAGAAATTGCAATATTTTTTCTTCAATCTTCTATTCTATTCTTCTTTGAAGCCCATTCTTCTGTTGTTTCTGCTTAATTCTTCAGGTCATGGAGGCGAGAGAGTACAAGATATGCTGCACATATTCCTTCGCCTACATGACCTGAAGAGCTAAGCACTATGTAGTTTAATCTTCTTTAGCACCTTTTCTTCTTCTTATTTCTTTTTCTTAATAAATAAATAAATAATGAACGATATAATAATATAAGATAACATTTTAGTTGAAAAATGATACTAATCAAGTTAAAAGTACACTATTTATTTTTAATTTATTTTATTTAATTAATTTAATTTTCAGCTATCGAGGGATATCATATTTCGATAATATGATATCCCTCCATAGCTTGTTATTTTAAAAAAAGCGTTCACAATTTATAGCGTTATTTTTACCCGATTATGACCTGTTAAGCTGTCATTAGTGTTTATCCATCCAGTGGGAATTGAACTTCCCAACCATCATGATCACAACCAGATACTATTCCAATGCTTTAGGATTATTCTCCATTTACAATTCTAAAACATTATTGATTTTAATTAACTTTACATCATATAGACTACATTAAAAGTTTACTAAACTAAATTTAAAAAATATATTGGAATCTCAATCCATAAATTTGTACACAAAAGTGAAACATGTCGAGATAGTTTAATCTAAGCCTGTACGTCTCCTGGCTTGGCAAATTGCCATATAGCTTTCCATTCAGTAATCGTAAAAATTTAAAGACTCATAAAATACTTCGAAACTTTAAGCGACGAACTAAACTAATTTTTAACTTAAATTACGTTTCATCACCATTTTAGTGATTTTATTAGAAAAATGTTCTTGATAACGTGTTTTATATTCAGGTATGTATGTACCTTATAAGTACTTATATATCTTGCTAAATATAAAATATAGTAAGATTTTTTTATATCTCTATTTAAAAAAAATAAGCGATTTTTCCTTGTCAGTGGGAAATTGTACCTAAATCTATTTATTTATTCTTTTATTTATTTATTAATAACTTTTCCACTTAGAATCAATAAGATGATCACACGTGTACGTAAGATAGAGCGAATGGAGGAGTGTCAGAGGAGCCCAATTCGATAATAAATATAGAATTGAGCCCCTCTGAAACCTACACACTCCACGACTTAAAACTAAAGTTACGAGGATTCCAAGCACGGCCTGGTGAGAAGAGCCCACAACAAACTCAACCAGGTTTCCGATGACGTTTGTGAAGTGATCACAATAGGTTTAGCTATTGTGATCACTTCACAAACGTCATCGTTCCACAAAACCCCCAACTATTGCATGTAGTCTGACGCGCCATCTTCCTTACATTTATATAATAGTAAAAACACTGAGTTACATACAAATTATACAATTTACGATATATTGTACAAATTAAATAAAATAAATATACCATGGTGGCTAACAACGATCTCTAAACAATAATTAATGATATTCTACTAAAAAAGGGTTATCAAAATAACTTAAAGTGCAAACTGGGAACGAAGTGTCTAAATACTACGTCCCTTCCGCGCACCCTTCTACTTGCAGTGTATAATGTAAAGCTGAAAAATTATTAAAAATATCAACAACTTCCCTCTACAATATAAATAACAAGATCTTTTAACAAGAAGATAATAAAGAAGATCAAAATCTACCAGAAAGATTATTATAGCACATTAATGATTTCGCATTTAAGCTGAGAAGCACAAAGTCTTCAGTATAGAACCAAAGATATATTCAACATAGAAAGCCAAAGTCAAATACAAATATTTAAGGGATGGAATGAGGCACTTATATGAGACGTGTCTCATAGAGCTTTTGTTTGAGCTTTATAATAACTGAAAATTAAAATAACTTTTTACTTAATAGTGCTTTTAAATTGAAATGTGTTTCAAACAATGAATATTCATAGAGAAATTAATTGGGCGAGCTTATCGTTACAGTAGACTCGTTTGATTCAGTCGTTGGAAGTTAAGTTTAAAGTAGCATTGTATTGAATGCCATAAGACGTAACGAATGTATGTAATGTACATACAAATACATGTGTGTATGTATTATACAAATTTTATGTTTCCTAAGAACAAAAACAGTATTATACAACAGTATGATAATTTGTATTTATTAGAATTTGAACATGTGCCTCAAGAAAACACAGAAGAAACACAAAAAGAAACAGCCTAAGCACTCCGACCACTAAATTCGACGTTCTGCTGTCCTGAGTTTAAATTTCCATTGTTCAATTAACAACAGATTAAAAAAATTCTGCAAATAATTGTATTTTGCTTAAAAACATTTGATGTGTGCGCTTTTTTAAGTATCAGAAATACTGTCTTTTAACAATAAAATATTTCTAACTTTAATATCATTTAAAAGTGTTGAGGTAATAAAGGTGAGGTTCCGCCTTACTCGAGACATTGCGTGTTAAGTGGCGGAACTCAACGCCGCGCTTTGCCTAGTTTCCAGAGCGAAAAAAAAGGAAATAGAAAAATCCATCTTCTTCGAGTGGGAACCGAACCCTCAAACCGTCGCGTTTACAGGCAGATACTTACGCCTCTGCGAAACGACGGTCCTCACTTTTAAATTTATTGGTTTTAAAATTCTACAGAGTCACAGATATGTCCTCAATGATGAAAGCACTTAAGCCTTTTCTTTGTCTATCTTAGACCCGCATCCAAAAGTAAAGACCTGTATATACAAAAAAATAATATCGGATTTTATAGTAGAAGTACAAGAACTATATCGATACGCTGATTTAAATTATAATATTACTTTCTAATAAAAGTTGTTATTTGACAATAGTTATAGGTTCCAATTTAGATTATTTTTAATTAAATTTTTAATCGAGGACCGTCGTGGCGCAGAGGCCAACGTCTGCCTGTTATGCGACGTTTTCTGGGTTCGATTGCCAGTCGGGGAAGATGGATTTTTCTACTTCCATTTTCTTCGCTCTGGTAAAGTAGGCAAAGCGCGGCGTTGAGTTCCGCCTCTCAACACGCAATGCCTCGAAAAAGGCGGAGAAAGCAGGGACAACGCAACGGAGTGTCTTAACACTAGGTTCCCACGGTTCTTGCGGTCCCCCCTGCCTACCCTGCCATGTGCGTGATAAAGCGTGAAGCTACAAAAAAAATTAGTCTTGGAAAATCTAAAAATATTAAGACGTTAGGATTTGTGATACTTGATATTTCTCCTTTTAGAATATGTTTAGCGGAAACTAATATTCATTTCCATCGTGTAATTGATTGGCAGACATAAGTAATTTTACCCTACCAACAAACAAACTGCTGAAAACCATTTAGTCTTAAACTGTAGTTGGTTTTTTAAACCAAAAGTCTAAATATTAAATAATAATAATAATCATAAAATCAAAATATTAAATAATATAATAATCAATAACTGTTGAAAAATTAATAACTGTTGAAAGTAGCTAATTAAAATGACATTTAACGAATTGATGCTGTGGCCACCGATTACTGCAAAATCTGTCGGGTTGAGTTGGCAAACCAGTTCAATGAGAGGACTCAGATAAAAAATGTAAGCCTACCTATTTATATATATAATATAGACATATATTTTTACAAGAGCATTAGGTAATTCGTATACAATGTAAGCTAAATAACAAGTCATATCTAATTATAGATTTTTATTGTGTTGTTTGTTATTGTTACTTGTTATTAATTTAAAATCATTACTAATAAATATATTAAAAATGGCAACACTAGACAAATGAACGAATTATAAATTAGGACATGATTGACAATGTGGGTAGAAGCAAGCAGATTGTTCTCGATAAGTTATAGGGACGAGTTGAAATTGTAATAAGGGAAATAAAATTGTAAAAATGTAAACTAGTTTGTTTCAATTATTAAAACTTTTAACTAAACTGGAAAAGAGACTTCAATAATAACAAATAATACTAGAAGCGAATTGAGAAAAATTTTAAGAGAACACTTTCCATAGTCTATTTATATAGAAATATGATTGGTGAAGTGCTTTCTTATACATCAATATTGTTCGAGTACTATTGAGTAAATTATAGGAGTATTGCTTTTAGCGCAATACTTCAAAAGAAAAATTGGAAATATAATTTTTAAGGATGGATTTTTTTCATTTTTTTTGTTTATGCATCTAAAGCAATATATAGTATGGATAGCTTCATTTTAATATATTCATAACATT
Organism: Dione vanillae; assembly: GCA_037178615.1. NCBI lineage: Eukaryota > Metazoa > Arthropoda > Insecta > Lepidoptera > Nymphalidae > Dione > Dione vanillae. Next base: position 333,370 of record JAZFAU010000234.1, on the reverse strand, counting down.
TCTAATCCATCATCATCTTGATCAACCTGAACTACTTCCGGTGTGTCGGCAAAAATAGAAAATATCTAAAATATAGATAATCAAGTACTCTTCTTCCATTTCAATTAGAGAAATTATACGTTAAATGGCAGACACATGTGTAGCTTTAAAAAAAATAAGTAAATTTTTGAATTGACAATCACGTGCCCAACACACTGCACAAATACAATGAAAAGCCGAAAAGTAGCCGAAATTATTAAACTAAACATACGAAAAAAAAATTTAAGATAGAATAGTAACTTAATGTAAAATCTAATAACAAGTTACTGGAACCAACTGTAATTCTAGATGCATTTCAATTTGCTTCAATTGAATCGGCTATTTTATTTATTATTGAATTGGATTCTGCAAGCCAATGCAGGATTTGCTTTAGGTCTGTTCTTTTGTTACTTTCTGCGAGAGTACGGGCCGCTGCGTGTCAAATTGAAGATCAATTTTACAATCATTACGATTACAGTTATCCGATATTTAATTTAGATTTACGATTTCACCCGCAAAGACAACTTATTGTTATGACTCTCTATTCTCCACTTTGCATAGGAATTCGGGATAGTGTATTGGAAACTGACTTAAATCAACGCCACGTTTAATTTAAAAATAATATTTTATGGGTTTAGATAAATTTATAATTTTAATATCTTAAAAACCATTTCTACGTTTTTACTAATATTATATATTATATTTTAGTTTCTGGGGTGATTATTATAGTTATATTATGTTATGTAGATTGTCCAACGAACTAAACAAACAGATAAGTTACACATACTTTTTTCGTATTATGAAAATCCTACACCTCTTCTCAGTAAGCCCTACTTGGTAATTCATGAGGAACCCTTCTTACCACATTGTAGGGTCCCACAAGTATAGTTTCATCATCCATAGTAATTCCTTCCGCTTGATATGAGATATATATTTACAGCACTGTTTTTTTATTTTCTTGTTAAAGCTTTTGGCAAAATTATCTCTTAATGGAAGGATTATGAGGTTTCTTTGTTATTTTTCTCGAACTATTATTTTGTTCTCTCTATTAATTCCATAAAGTCAGTATATTACTATATTTTGTAATTCTCCTCATTGCATTTGATATATTATCTTTTAAACGTTGATTATAGTCTCATGCTTATGGCTTTATAATTATCAAACAAGTATTTTACCAAGTAACCAGGATTTAGAAAGACACATTTATCTATTGATACAAAACCACCACAGCGTTGTAATGTAAACCGCAATTCCCACTTGGCAAACTGCCGAGATCAAGAATACTTGCTCTGGCTCTGTATACATTTTTCAGCCCCTACCTTAGCTTGTATCGATAGCTGCTCTAATATATTCTCAGATTTGTCGGCATTTGAAATTAAATTGTATATTAAAGTAAGTAAAGCTTAGTTTAAAGTATAAGCTTAGTTTAGTTTGTCAACGTGCTTCTCTAGTATGGTATAAAATACATTTTAGCAATATAGTGTATATTTTTTTGTTTACGTTTGTGATGTTAACGAATATTTCTCATCATAAAATTAGTTTTAAATAATATGAAGTGAACTTATTAGTTTTCTAAGATTTTGGTTTCTTTAGCTTCACGCTTTATCCCGCATACTATATGAACCTAGTGTTAATACACTCCGTTGCTTAGTTCCTGCTTTCTCCGTCCCTATTTTTCGCTTTTTTCGAGGCATTGCGTGTTACTATTTTACTTACAAATATGAAATTTGCAAAACAATTACTACAGCCAATAAAAAACAAAGAAAAAAAAACATAAAAGAGTCTAAATTTTTCCACTTGTGACTTATATAAGAAAGCTCCACATTTGCAATTTAAGCTTTTTGCAAATTCTTTCCGCTGACCTTGAAATTTATACGAAACCCTCAGTTCTTAAACAACAAAACTCCTCGTTCTTATCGCACTTAACTAAAACTATACTAATTGTTTTCTTTCAGCTGCTTCAAAAAACGTCTATTAGAATGTGAATTCAACAACATAACTTTTACCTATATTAAATGTATCAGAAAAAAGTTCGTGAAAGTTGTAAATATAAAGCATGTAAAAAAATCATCACAGAGTGATGTAGAACGTATGGCTTAGTGATCAGAGCGCTTGCACGATTTGCATGAAGTGCAGGTTCAAATCTCGTTGTATTAAAATGTTTATAAGTTTTCTTTAAGTAAAAAAGTACTTGTTATAAATAGAAACATGAATGATGGTGAAATTTACTTTAAATATATAACATCTATCACGTTACACATATGTAAGGGGAAAAGGTAGATGCGTCAAATTACATGCTTTTAAAGCAAAATGTCCTTCCATTTTAAAGAGCTCTCAAATATCAAATACACTCTAGTCGACAGCGTAATTGCTTCTCCATCGCATTATTTTCGTCTTCTCCGGTAGCATTCTGAAATTGTACCATTTTTCATATTTTGATAATTTATATTGGGTTAATGGTTCTTTTACGTTAACGTTAACGTCCGTAACCCACTTGTAACGTGTTGTAGTAGTGATGGTGTAGGAAACTTATATCTAGTACACTACGTTTTCCGTTTTCTTACTTTTGCGGAGCGGAGCTCAACGCCGCGCGAACCTAGCCCTCAACTTAGTTTGTCAATAATCCATTTCGTTGGACAGATTGCCATGTTATAGTATTCTAAATATAAATATCATGAATCGAAAAAAAATGTAAACGAACGAAAAAATCTAAATAGTTACAAAATAATGTAAATTTATATGACTAATTTATAATAAAATAGGATTTTTTGTTTAAAAAAATATATTCGTAAAACTACAACACTTTTTGACATCAACTGTGGAACCATTGGTGTATAATTCCGACCCGGAACTTGTTTCCATTTTTCATTTTCTAACAGCTGTCGTCTAAACTTCAAAGAGAAGCAGAAATACAAACCCAAAATATGATTTTATGTGAAAAAATCGAAAAAAGTTGGGAAAGCTGTTCTCAGTAGGCACACACTAAAATCATGTTAAGCAATTATATTTAGTGTACGAAGGAAATTGTTTAAATATATACTAGGTGTAGGTTTAAATTATAGTCTTTTTAATCATTTATTTAATTAAAAGAGTCCGTCTCTTACTCAATGGAAAAAAATACATGGGAAATACATCGACGTAGCTCTTTCTTAAGTAGTATAATAAGCATAGTATGTACTAAGTTATTTAAAGTAAAATGTTTTAAAATTACAATTCAAAAGCAACTTATAATATATATATATACATATATGAAATATATTTAAATGATATTGAAGCAACTTTCAGGAAATTTATAACGAGCTTAGAGCTTTCCAGTTTTCCATTTGATTACCTTTAACTTAAGTACATTGGATTGGATATAAAATTAATGCATCGCTGCATCGTTAGTTTACATCACTTAACGATGTGTAATAACACCAGTTAGCAAAATAAATTGATTAAAAATATTTTTCTCTATATAATGTACAAGAAAATATGTTTTATGAAGAAATAACATTACTTAATATATATTATACAATTTCCATTTCTTTAAACCCTCGATGACTGCTTCATGTGAAAACTTAAACCATCGATTTTTTAAAATATATTCGTATTATTTTCAAAAAATATTACATTTATACATGAACAAGGTTATACAGTAGTCGACGAAACTAATAGGTATGGGACAATATCATAAAAATAACACGATAACAAACAAGATTTTGTTTACAAAATCTAGAATACTAAACAACTTCTAGATACTTTTATACACATTTTTTAAAAAAAAATATATTTAATTGCAAGATATTATATGTATTAATTCTCGTTGGACAATTCTAACTTATTTAAAAATTTTGAAGCTGCTGTAAAATAAGTATAACAAAAGGTAATCTTTATTTATTTATTTTAATCAAAATCTGATGAATCGTTTTCTATCGACTGTATCACGGCGAGTGCTCTGAGGAATTATTCTCTTTAATCCCTGCTTCCCCTTTCCTTCATAGATCCACGCGAGCTGGCTCGCGTTTGCCACCGCCTAACTGTGACATCTATCCCAACGCGTACAAAAAAATTGGCAACTTTTTTCCTTGTCACACCGCCAAAAAATGGAACTCACTACCAGCACACGTGTTCCCCTGCTCTTATAACCTGGGTGCCTTCAAACGACGCGTGAAGAGGCATCTTGCGGGCCGGCATGGCGAGGGTGACTAGTGCAGCTCATTCTTGCTGTCAGTACTAGTCGTCTTCGCGTTTGGACTACTTCCACTTACCATCAGGTGGAGTGGAATCATATGCCTATCCGGATAATATAAAAAAAAAGAATCATAACTAATCAATGTATGCGATCAATATTACTACTTATTTGGTCACAAATATCAAACTAGAAAATACAAGTATCAAATTAGAACTGTCATCGAGATTTTCAAGAAATGGAAATAGGATATTTAGAATTATTATGAATTATTTCTCCTTGAGTTCAGCTGGAACTCATTTTAACTTAAATAAGCTGCTGAAGCTTTTCAATTCGTCGTAAACACTATATATCATACTAATAAAGTACATAATATGATAGCAGCAACTCCGTAGTTAATGCTGTGACACTCGTATCCTTTCAGTTGTCATCATTCCTCAACTAATTTGTCATATAAGTTCAGTTCTTTATACTTTTACGATTGTATCAGTACTGCCGTTAATCGTTAAAGGAAAGAGTACATGTACGAGATTTAGAGTTAAGAATAGAATAATAATAAAATTATATAATGAGCTAATAACAGTACGCAATGAAATCTATATTAAAAGAAGTCATATATTGAGTGACGAGTGAAAGACTTTATTTTATTATTACTACGAGCGAAGCGAAGGGGAATTAACAATTGTAACGGCTACGAAGCGAAGATTCGATTCGAGATAAGTAATCTATAAATGGTTTGTAGGTAATTAAACGAAAATATGGATAGTGAGAAATCACTCTTTTTTGAATATAACGCATTGTAACGTATGAAGACGTTAATATTTAATTTCACGTGAGATTTGTCCTAAAGAACATATCAAGAAGATTGTAAATAAAGCTCAAAAAAGCTTACAATATAAGTTAATAATATGGTCGAATATACCAAGATATTTTCATATATTTCCGGTCAACTTAAACTTCTGAACGAGAACCCGATTTAGTTTGAGTGTTGAATTACCGGAAAATTCAATAAAGTGAACGGACACGTCTCGAAAACAATCGAAGAACAAAGTCTTGTGTATCATAAGATCTCCAAAGGTAAAAGTTTCCAAGTAGGAATATTATACGTCATTGTGTATTGAAACGGATAATACCTGTTCTATGTATATATGCTTTATATTATGTTTATATGTTGATATTTATATCTATATGTATAATATTCTTTTTAGGGTGCCGTTTTTTAGATAAAAAAAATGGAATTTTTATCACTTGTTTTTTTTATAAAAAACCAAACTGTTATTAATCTCAGAATAAATTAAATTTGAATTTTATAAGTTGTACCTACTTTCTATTAGCGTCTTTAAATTTAGTACGAAACCCTCGATAGGCGAGTTCCACTCGAACTTAGTCGAATTTTTATGAAGTATTTACATCCTTTACTATAGGCCAAGTTGGAGATAGTTTAGATGAGTGTCTTATATAAGAATGTATTATTGCATATTTTAACGGATGCTGCTATATAATTAAAGTTCGGCAAATATATTAAAATCTTGACAAGTTCAGATTTTAATATATTTCCAAAATTATGAATTTATATAGTTTAAATATTTGAATGACAAAATACATCAGTACGTGTCCTAAAAATGAATAGAAAATTATACATTGTATAAATTATTGATACAAATTATTTTACAAACATTTTATTTTTTATTTTTTTTTTAGCTTCCCGTTTTATCCCGCACATGGCAGGGTAGGCAGGGGGAACTGCAGGGACCGTGGGAACCTAGTGTTAAGACACTCCGTTGCTTAGTCCCTACTTTCTCCGTCTTGATGTATGAATTGAGTATATGAATTGAGTTTTTTAATATCCAATCAACATTTTCTTAACTATCTATTGTATTATAATTATATATTGATGTAGACGTTAGCTTCTAGATAAGCACAATCGATTGTTATGATCTTGATGTTTAAACTTAAAAACAAGTTGATATTTATTTACTCAAATTACTATTAAATGCTGAAGGGTAAACAAAGTTAAACGATAATTTAGCACTTAAGACAACTTATAAAAGATTTCATTCACTTTTCAAAGCACTTGAAAGAAGGGAAAATTGAAAATGAGTAATATTCCATTTCAAATTGCAATAACAAATGTGCTTGCTTTGTTATAAATAATATAAATATCTTTGTTATAATATAAATATCTTTAAACTATAAATATTTGCTATACTTAAGTTGTATCTAAATTTGATAATAGTTTTTGAATTATAAGTAGTGGATTCTTGTGTTGCATTTGTAGAATAACCATGCTTAAAAATGTATTGTTAATATTTATATAATTTAATTAAACTATAAGAACTATAACGTTGAAACTTGGTAACTTAGTTGAGTTCTGTGAACGGCATGAATATTTTCACACAAAAATAAAAAATAAAGTGTTATAAATTTTGAGTCTTCCCGCATGCTTATAATTGAAACTCTGCTGTTAATAGTTTGCAGGAGAGATATCCGAAGATGGTAAAATGTGCCAATAATAAAATATAAGATGTCTAATAAGTCATGTCGCCGTCCCACATCCATGGAAATGGTACGAAAATCTCGATGCTCTGACACTATACGCACTTGACCGTTATTTTTCAATCATCGATTTATATTTAATTTGTACTAGTGTCACTTCTAGTGTCACATCGAGGTACTGCATACTTGAATGGCATATTCTATTAATAGATATAATGGGGAAAAACTCAGGGAAAAGCTGCTCGTTCTTAAAACATAATTTAACAATAAATGTATAAAAATATTTTATTATTCTCAACAGTTATTGTCTTATATCTCATTTTGTTCGAATTTATTTTATTGAAATTGATTTTTTGATGACAAAGTGATCTGTATTTTAAAAAAACACATACAATAAACTTACCTGTGGCGTAAAATTAGGTGGTTGCAACGGATTACAAGATGGCGGCGCCGCTGTACTCCCATAGTGTTGTTGGTAGGATGAAGTTAAAATTTTCTTATGGGCAGCCGCGTGAGCTCTATACGCACTGACACTTAGTTTCATTGTTACATCACTAGTTACACTTGAATAAATTTGAATTGTCTTTTTATATATTTACTTACGTGCTATAGCACGTTTATAGACACTCAGTTCACCATTTGTAAGTCCAATTTAATGACGTCTTTCTGAAACAAAAGATGCATTTTCAATGAGACAGTTATAAATGAGGTCATAATTAAGGTAAATTTTGTTGTTTTTTAAAAACAGTGGATTATGCAAGGTATTGTAAAATAAAATTATCTTGAAAATTCTAGAAGATTAATTGAATCTAAGGCTATATTGGTACAATGGCATAACTTCGACAACTGATGAACCCTTGAGTGAATATTTGTAAGAAAAAGTAAAACTACGCTTTATTCCCAACTGAGTCCGTATACTTTCTTCAGTATATTCGATACTATATTTTTGACGGTCTACAGAGTTCTTCCACTAAAATAAGAGCCAATATAACTCCAATATATATATATATAATTTATTTGTTAATATATGCATACAAATCGTAAAACAAATCGTATTTCATGAACTTCTACAAATTCAATGCCATGCTTATTCAAATATTAAGTTATGTTAAATAATGTTAACTATTACTAAGTAAATGACAAATATTTTTGCGAATTTATAAGCTCTAAATGTTCTCTAATCTTGCAAATTTTTATGAATTGTATAATTTGTATAGCGGTTGCGTAACAAAAACAAAGCAAGTTAATTAATTGGTGTTGTGTGCTTAGTGACGGCGCTCACTATAATATTTTCATTAATTTGACCAAAAACACATTAATAAGACCGTTCTATTATGTTTGAGAAAATTCTAATTATACACAATAGTATTGTTCATTCGATATCAAGTAGCATTAGAAACTATTACGTAAGGTTTCTCTGTTTAAGATCTTAAACTGAATATATTCTATAGAGAGACATTAATTATTTTCTCACTTTTTTACCCTTCAATTATAGAGAATGGCGTTAAATTACGTAATACACGACGTCTCGATTTTGATGATCTGAAGACGAGGGGTGAAAGTAGTGTCTTGACACTACGTTAATATCATCATAAAAATCTATATTCACCGTGAAGCTACAAAAAATCAGCATTCATTAAAATAGAAATAATAATCTAAAAAAATCGTACATTTTCTTTTAAACGCGCGAATAAATAATATTTGAAGTACTTTATGATTTTTTCCAATAATAGTGATGTGAATGTAAAAGATTTTTTGATATGAGAGTTATAAAACTAAATTTAAAGCTTTACGTTTCACCAATGTCTCGCATATAGGGAGGTACCTTAAGAAAATCCAAAATGAGAAGTTAAAAAAAAAATATTTGTTGTTCTTAAATTCAATATATGTGATGAAAATTAGACAAAATATATTGTATAGTTCTTTTTTTCAACAAATTCCTGGATATCCGTGAAGCACAGAAAAAATATAATTTTTATTTAGACATGACATTTTGCGTTTTCAGTAAAATAAAATTAACTAAGCATAGTCAAAGTCATACACTATAAAAAATAAAATAATAATAGCTGTTCATATAAATCTTAAAAATTATTAAATTCGTATATCGATATAGCTCGACTAAATGAACGCTCATCACTGGTGTTACGAGTGGCGCCTTTATGTCGAGTGTAAACGCCTGACGTTTGAAGAGACGAGTCAACATAGCGGCACATTTTTATTGATCTTCTTAATGTCTTTAGATGGTATCACGGTGTACCCCATATATACCAGGGTACCAGGGTTCTAGAGCATAGGATGGGTAGAGGTAACCTAGTGTAAAGACACTCAGTTCCTTGCTTTCCACTTTTCACGACATTTTGAGCTAAGTAAATACAGCTCGATTCCTTCGTCTTGCAGCCTTTGGTAAGAGCCATGTGCAGTGGAGTTTTGGGACAACGATTAACTACACAACGATTGTAGGTTTGATTTCCACTACTGGCGACTGTAATATTCTAGTTGTTAACTAAACGTTTTACTAAAAATATTTTCAAAAGGGATGTCCTGACTAGGTTTTTTCTAGGATTCCATTTCTTTTTATTATTTGTATATTAATTTTATAGTTTGTTACTTTAAAAGCAATGTTATGTTTTCAATAAGTTTAAAAATTACTATTGACGATACTGAAAACTAGCCCTACGTAACAATAATATAATTACATGTTTTAATGATCTGGTAGCCCAAAAATTGAAATTGGAATGACCAATGCAGAACCTCGTTCTGAATATTACATAAGATACCAACCGAAACTAAACGAAAATAACCTTAATTTAAACTTAGCTTATAAATCTCCTAAAATATTGTCTAATGTTAAAATCAAAGAAAAAAATAAGATATCATGCACAAAAATTATAAAACAAACTAAGGCAGCACTTTAATATTCCGTATGCAAAGGAGACCTCGTTGCGAGGCGCGTCTAAGAAAACCTTAAGACGACGACGTTATACAGTGGCGTTTCAACAAATTCTTCTCGAGACAATTGGAGTTGCAACATTTACATATTTCTTTGAATAAAAATATTTTTCAACACAAAGTAATTGGTGTTATATTGTTTTTGATGCTAAATAAGTCAATTGAAATACAGTACAGTAGTGATGACCGTCGTAACGCAGAGGCGTAGTCTGTAAACGCGACGGCTTGTGGGTTCGATTCCCACTCGGGGAAGATGATTTTTTTCATTTCCAATTTCTTCACACTGGCAACCAGGTAAAGCGTCTTGAATTCCGCCACTGTTGAGTGGTTGTGTTAACTTAATCCCTTGGAAAAAGATGGAAAGCGGGGAACGGAGTGTCTTAACACTAGATTCCCGCCATTCCCTCTGCCTACCCTGCTATGTGCGGGATAAAACGTGAAGCGATAAAAAAATACAGTATATATCGATATATCGATTGTATTAAAATTGAGTCGTATTTTTTTAATAACATAAATATTTTAATCAAGTTCTAACTTGTTAAAACAAGTCAGCAATGTTGCGTCAAGAGGTGTCACCGGCGAGCCATGAGAAAATGCTCGTGGAGAGGTATCTAGTAGAGGTACTAGTACGACGGCAGACTCGTTCCGATATAGGAGACCAGGGTGTAAGAGAATACAGTATGCGGTTCTCCAAAGCCCTTTATCCTAAAGAGTTTACTTGATTAAACCATCAAGGCGATGATAGCTGGCAATAGAGCCTTCCAACGCATTTTCACAGCTTAACGCTGCCCTATTTTCCCATCGTATAGTGACTGCATTAAATTATTTCTATTTGGTATTATGATATTCATTTATTAAATATAAAAGACCAGAAATACATGTTCTCTGCAATTTTGCAAAATTGCACATATCATTATACATTTTAAAATATTGCTTTAATCTACGTTTTTGATACTGAATGTGCAAGTAATGTTGCTCCAGGCGAATTTATCTCATCAGCTTTCATAGAGTTAAACCAAAACATTGCATATGATTAATTTACATTTTGTACATTTGCATGTTGGTATATACTTTGAATCCGCGACGCAGACAAGAAAATTATAATTTGTATTTGTTTTTAATTATTTTATATTTGAGTGTGTATATTTATTTTCGCGTTTATAAAATTTTTATGGTGTAAGTCAGTTTTCTCTGGTGTAAAACTTTATGTTACCAAATATTATTACATTGTCCTAAGAGCCGAGAGTTTCGCCAAAGTAAATTTCGTATAAATCTGTAAAAAATAAGCTATATTTGTATCAAAACAGGTTCTAGATAAATAATACTTGAAAGGGTTGTTTTACTGACTGATCGTTTTCTCTCCTCTTCTCCAACATCGTCTCGGGGAGAAGTTTTATAGGTTTTGTTTAAATATTTTATAGATTAACTGATATGTTTATAATTAGAAAGGGGTTTTTAAAAGGTTTAATTTTTAATTTAACATAATAGTGTAGTTGTAATTTCATTATTCTATTAACCATATTATTAGTATTTTATTTCCGGTAAAATGGCTATCAGTTCCAGGATTCAATACAATCATTAACGAGTTTCTAGTAAATAACATGGTGAAGATCGATAGTAAATTGACATAGGTAGCGTACGTGATAGTCAAATTTATCAAAAGGTATTAAAAAATTATTAAAAAGTATTAAAATTTAAAAAGGTGTTATCAAAAGGTATAAAAGGTTATCCAGGTTTAAGCTCCGACCTCAATACAGTGCGATGATGATGTAAATACTATGCATGAGGATATATTTCGGGCTATACAAGGCTCCCAGGTCTACAGTTGTAAAGGAAGAATTTTACGAGAAGCCAGGCACGCGTTACGAAGGAAGTGAACTCCTTCTTCAGGAAGCAGAGTCAATGCAAGTGATCATGGCTCAGTCCAGGTGGTACTACCAAAAATAAGATCTTCTTCATCATGTCCACCAGATAGTACATATTTGTTGATATATCTGCCTTGCGTGCCTAGATGAATATGTAGATGTTGATTATGGCAACAAGCTTGTGGAAACCTTCCAGGTGACTGGGTCTAAATTTTTAGAACCCAACATCTTAAAAGAAACGTCATGGAAGAAAGACATAAACTGATCCTGGATTCGTATAGTGATGTGATAGTCTGCTGATGGCTTAATCAATAGATCTCGAAAATTTTAACAACAAAAGTATTGAGGGACTGTTAAATCGAACAAGAGCTTTGAGGTGTTTGCCAGGAATCTATCTGTCCACTGGACGAAGATGGCTGACCAAAATTTAAGATCGAGTATGGCAGAATCATATCTTTTGAATCAGAGCCTGGGTAAGGTTCAAAGAACAACAGTCCGAGTGAAGACAAAATAACAGCCAAACTTCTACAAGTGTCTAGGCAGCCAATATTAAAAGCTGTTGATTTCCGTCATTCACAAGGGTATTATGGTTATAGATTCGTGGTACTCTTCGTAAAAGGGAGAAAAATTCTACCAATTTTAGATCAATTTCGCTTTGAGTCACATCTACAAGCTGTTCTCAAGCACGCAACGGTGACCAATTAATGTTTTTTTCTTATTTTAAGATAGGCAAGTCAAGATAATTAGGTGGTATGGCACTTTGTACTCAGTTTTCAGTTTCGAATTCGAGATGATGTTTGAGTTTGGGTGGGATTTAACGCTGGACATATCCAAAAATATTTAAACTTTAAATCAACGCAATCAAAAAGACACGAGCATTTGTGCTACATTCTGCCACATTTTATACGAACCTTCAATACTCGCTTACTCGTTATACTTTGCCAGTATTTTTTTTGTTTAATATTTTCAGCTAGTTGTGTATTCATTTTTAAAGGGGTAATTTTCCTGCAATTTTATGTATTATTCATATAATATCAAGGAGTGAAAATTTCAAAAGAATATAAAATATTTATTATGCAATTGAGTCTCACTACCCTACTATTTACAGATTTTAATACTTAACAAATCCTTTATGTATAGTACTAAAATTATATTAGTACTATTAAGAACAAATTAATTTATATAAAATTATAATTTACACGAAGACAATCAATCACTTCATAGTAAATTTATTTACAGAAATGTGTAAATGTTTAACATATCTGTGACTTTTTGTAAGTTAAAACTAAATTATAGTCAAATGAACAATGCAGTCTAAAATAAGCAATTAAAAAAAGTTTTTTTTACACTTTATATCTTAGACGAATTAAGAATATTTTCCTGTTATATGACTTGATAAATTCGGTATATACTGTTTAAGTATTACATAGAATTACATATATTCAACATCAGCTTTAAATATGTATATATATATATTTAAACTTGACCTATATTAAGAGCCTGTCGATCAGAATCCTCGTTGAAATTGAAAACGAAGGGCTCAGGTGTTGCTCGCGGAAATTATTCTCGCATATTAAGCACCGCGTCTATCAGCCAAACAACTACCAAAAGTATGGATACACAGGATATATCTCAGAATAGATTCAGGGTTAGAAATGTATTTGGATCCCATTAGAAATATATAAAAGATCACTTTTTAGAAATTATGAACGAAAGTTGAGTAATATTTTTTGTCACTTTTATGTCATAATAATAAAAAAAATAAATACTATCAAGTGTTAAGCGGATTCGTTCGATGGAGGGTTCCGTAGCAACAGCAACAGAATACAAAAACTCTTGTAGTTCGTTACAATTTTGACCGATGCTTCGACCTAAATGATATATTTAGATCTAATTATATGCGAGCCCATATAGGCTTGTGATAGTTAAGCAAGTATATATTCCAGTTTGGTAGTAAATATCACCATAAACATTGTCAATTTGTGTTTGCCACCCACTTTTGCTGCATGTATCTTTTGTAGCTTTCTTTTATTACTTATTTTCTTTGTGCCCAAACTATCTGATTATGTTCTTCTTTACTCTGACTGTGACCTCGCTGGTACATACCATTCTGTTTATCTGTTCGTAGCGGATTCAATCAGTTAGAGTTTCCTCCGAAGAGTTCACATCTCCACAGCATTTATCAGTTTTTTACTCTATTTTTCACTTATATTACTAACGGGTTCGTTACACTAACAGCCTTGGCACCAGGATTGCATTACGTACAGCTAAACTTGCAGCAATACTGACGTATTGCCATCTCAGCAAAGCAGCTAAGAAGCCGTTTCTTCTATTACCGGCAGCAATACGTCTTTCCACATGTCTTTCGTATCTTCCATCATGTCTTTCTTATATTCCGTCTCTACTTCACATACTTTCCTATATCAATTCATTTGTTTTTTTTTTCCTTCACATTTTGTCCCGTATATTGCAGGGTAGGCAGAGGGAACTGCAGGAATTATATGAACCTAGTGTTAAGACACTCCGTTGCTTAGTCCCTGCTTTCTCTGTCCCCACTTTCCGCCTTTTTCGAGGCATTGCGTGTTGAGTGGCGGAACTCAATGACGCACTTTGTCTAGTTTCTAGAGCGAAGAAAATGGAAATAGAAAAATCCATCTTCCCCGAGTGGGAATCGAACCCACAAACCGTCGCGTTTACAGGCAGACATTGACGCCTCTGCGCCACGATGGTCTTCGCGGTGTTCTTATGATTAGTTTAATCACAAAAATCTTGCATATTGTTCTTCCCTCGTCTCTTTCAAATATCAGAACTTTTACACTTTTCTCTTTCATTTATATTTTTGGCTTATTTGCATTAAGGCTTAGACCATTATTTTAATCCTTATCTTTTATAATGGTAACCAATGCCTGCAACTCGCATTCTGACACAATCTTATATACTTTCATATCAAATACAAGTTGAACAACCAAGCTAATATGGTGCAGCCTTGTTTGACTCATGCTTGAATGCCAAACCAAGGTGACACACAGGCTGAGTGATATCTCTATAAAGAGGTTTAACAGAGAGTAAGTGCCGGGGCAGTATATCCTATAAACTTCTTATATGTGAAAAAAATATTATATATTGTTTATTTATTATTTTATGAAAAATATTTAGTTATGAAATACGTTTTGTTGTTATAAAATTTATCTAAATTAGAGATTACAAAATAAGTTGATATTTAAAAATATTAATTAGCATCACTAACACGAAAACATGAACATATTGTAATTTTTTTATAAATATATATTTTTTTGTTTATCATAAATTTTACGTATTATTAAATTTAGAACAAAAATCACACGAGTTTATATATTAATATTATAAAATGTTTTATATTTGGATATCAAGTAACAGCAGAGCCGCATCTGAACGTGATGGATGTGGTTCGATGGCCACTCGACCAACACATTTTACATACAATATTTCAAAAATTGAAATACAAAGTGCAGTAAAACCTACCTAAAAATATATGAAGCTGAAAAAAGATAATAATTAAAAAATATCACTAACTTTGTGTCACTCAATCGGTTAAAAAAATAATTGAATTGAAATTAAAGAACACTGTACAAAAACAAAATCCCTACACTTAAAAGATCCCATCTTGACAGGTCAATTTAAATCGGAAATTTTCCTATCTAAACAAAAGTGCTACCAACTACTCGTACTCGTGTACTTCAATCAATAAACTAAGGGCAACCGCAAACATTGCAGATTTCCCAGCGCACCATTTGTTTAAGTAAGATGAAAGTTTTATGTTGTCTTGGTTTTAGCTTATACGATAATAAGAAAGGGTGGATTCTATTTTCATCTACGAACACCTTGTCTGAACGATTGAGCTGATTGCTTTTGTTCTCTATAGAGTTGTGTTTCGTCAGCTATATATATATATATATATATATATATATATATATATATATATATATATATATATATATATATATATATATATATATATATATATATATATATATATATATATATATATATATATATATATATATATATATATATATATATATATATATATATATATATATATTATATATATATATATATATATATATATATATATATATATATATATATATATATATATATATATATATATATATATATATATATATATATATATATATATATATATATATATATATATATATATATATATATATATATATATATATATATATATATATATATATATATATATATATATATATATATATATATATATATATATATATATATATATATATATATATAGGCATCTAAGGCAAAGCGCGGCGTTGAGTTCCGCCACTCAACACGCAATGCCTCGAAAACGGCGGAAAGTGGGGACGGAGTAAGCAGGGACTAAGTAACGGAGTGTCTTAACACTAGGTTCTTATAGTTCCTGCAGTTCCCTCTGCCTACCCTGCCATGTGCGGGATAAAGCGTGAAGCTAGAAAAAAAAAAAAATATATATATATATATATATATATTATTTTTTTTTTTTTATTGGTTCATAAAACTGTTTACAATCCTTAAAATATTAAACTTAATATAAACATGGACTTAATATAAACATGAACATAGATTGAAACTTTCTAGATATGAACACAGCATGCGTATATATATAAGTATTATGTGGTGCACAATCTAAATTTCAAATGTCTAAAGCGAAAATAGATTTTTATATAAAAATATATAACTATAAATAATAATACAACTGCAATACTAAAATTAAACAGGAAAAAAAAATCACTCAGCCAAATATTTACAATGTAAGGATTTGTTTTTTAAAAGAGGCTATAGAACTACAGAATATATCACACTCATTTAAATGGGCATTTATTGTTGAACAAATGCGATACAAGGGCGCGTGTTGGAAGATATTCGTTCGACATGTGGGTAAACTAAAGGTTGTTCTGTTATGTAGCCTACTACTGGTACGGTGTACACTAAATTTAAGGCGCTCAAGCAGATCTGGTGACTCAATATAATTATGGATAACTTTACATATAAATAATATGTCAATAAATTTTCGACGGTCACTCAGAGACTTCACGTGATAAAATTGTAATCGAGACTCATATGAATCCAAAGTCTGACACCTACGACCCGTATATGCCAGATGATACAGAAAACGCTTTTGCATAGATTCCAATCTCATTTAATGAATATTATAGCTTGGATTCCAAACAGTGCTGCAATATTCTATGATGCTTCGAACCAAAGAGTTATATACCGTAATGATTAGATGAGGATCATTAAAAAGTTTCATTTGGCGATTTATTATATATATATATATATATATATATATATATATATATATATATATATATATATATATATATATATATATATATATATATATATATATATATATATATATATATATATATATATATATATATATATATATATATATATATATATATATATATATATATATATATATATATATATATATATATATATATATATATATATATATATATATATATATATATATATATATATATATATAAGTGTGTGTATGTATGTGTCTTCTTCTATTCTAGACGAGACTTATTTCTAAGTCTTCTAAATCATATATAACCAAACAAAGGTAAGCTGTAATGGTATTAAAATAATATTCATTTAGAAATTGATATTACCTTCAGACTCTCCGGTTTAATATATACAATAATCTTTATGGCTTACATACGTCTGGATCGGATTAAAAACTCATACGGATGTAACAAATATTTTTTCATGTTGTGTTTATAAGTGCATTTTATTTCCATATTAAGAAAAGTGACAAAAGAACGTCAAACATTTTGTATCGTAACTTGATAACAACGTATGACTTTGTACAGCGCTTGGATGGTGTCCAAGAGGAAGTTAGTTCGAAATAAATACTACTAGTTTTTTGTTATTCATTTTCATATTTCATTTTTTAAACGATGGACCGTCGTGGCGCAGAGGCGCAACATGTGCCTGTAACGCTACGGTTTCTGGGTTCGATCCCTAGTCGGAGAAGATGGATTTTTCTATTTCCATTTTCTTCGCTCTAGTAAAGCGCGGCGTTGAGTTCTGCCACTCAACACGCAATGTCTCGAAAAGGGCGGAAAGCGGGGACGGAAAAAGCAGGGACTAATCAACGGAGTGTCTTAACACTAGGTTCCTACAGTCCCTGCAGTTCCTTCTGCCTACCCTGCCATGCCTGCGGGACAAAGCGTGAATCTAAAAAAAAATGATTGTATTACAAATAACGTATATTTCTAGAAATATAGGTACAAAAGCTCTTTATAGACTAAACTTTGCATAAACCATTTAGCTAAATTAATTAACTTCACCATCCTTCTCTATAATGGATTAATATCTAATGTTTACTATAATAACTTTGGTGAACGACGTTGTTCCTTTAGGAATTACTAAATAAACCTTTTGAAGTATTAAAACGAGCGATTAATCTCTTACTAAGCAGCTTAAGTAGTAATAAATCTTGTGTTTTATATTCTACGTAATGTGTCAATATTGATAATAATGATAAAACACTCTGCTTTTCTTTTTCTGCTCAATTTAATTTATATTTTTTTTATTTTAGGAAGACACATAGTTGTCGTTTAGTCGGCTTAAAAGAATTGAATTTTAATCAACATATTAAAATTTAGTTTAAAATTATATCAATAAATAAAAGAGTATGGAGTAGAGTTTGAGGCTATACTGGCACAGTGTGATAGCATATGGCTGCCAATAATTACATTTACAATCATATGCTATTCCACTGTGCCATTTATTATGAGTTCCATTCCAATCTCCATCTATAAATACTTTCCATTTGCGGGATAAAACGTCTGCAATATAAATACTAAAAATATAGGATGTCGTAGTGCAGCCGCACAGCTTCTAGTATGACGTGACATGGCGATAGCGAGTTTGTTTCCCATGAGGGCAAAATGGATAATTTTGCGTGTTTAGTTCCGACATTAAATATGTAAAATCTTGATATATGGATGGAAAATTAGGAACGAAATGTCTTAACAATCTGCTTACAAAAAATACAATTTTAAGTTATCACTAGCCGCAAAGTATTTAGAAAATAATTAAATTTCCAACAAAGTGTGAAGTACTTGACCAGAGTTTCAATATAAAAATAACAATTTTGTAAGACAAAGATGATTGATCTCAGTCATTAATCAAAAATATGAAGAAATAAAGGCGAAATTGATGATAATTCCTAAGAAGATTCAATTTTTTCGTTTAGTTAAACTTTTTGTAGTATGAAGTATTTATAGTACATTTTTATGGACTTTTTAATGTCAGTAACGTAAATGAGAAATAAATTCTAACTTATGTATACTATTGTTTTTATATTATTTAAAAGTTTTTTTATAATCATTAAATAGTATATAAACATAAGAACGTGTAATTTTCTGAAATAGAAGTTATATGTATGCCATGCCATGATGGCAAAAACCTTTTAATTTCAAAATTATCAAGCACACACAAAAAGTCTACTTAAACAATGGCGAGATAAACTATTATTACGCAGACAGTACTGGCTGGTCGCCAAATTTTAATTTCAGTCATTCTGTGCGACGACCAGCAGTAATAGCGAGCTCTTGTTCAGGCGTAGACCTTAGACATTAGCTCGAAATGAGTGAGTGGCCTACCTCGATTTCACTTGGTAATTATAATTCTATTAAAAAATATAAAAAATCTTAGACATAACTAAAGTATTATTAATAATAATTAATACAATTCACTAATACTCAAATGACACAAAAAAATTACTTAAAATAAATTGTTAAACTTAACAAGTATTTCAAACTTCCTAAGAATTTGACCAGGAATTGGTTTAGAGTTAATTTGTATGTGGTGTAAAAAAACCGAAGTAAAACGTATAACAGCAAAATCTCCCTAAAGTTTGCTAACTAATTTCGTCCTGTCTAGAATTACTCGAAGCACCTCCCAGTCCCCAGCACTGCTCTGTGCTCTCTTCCTACAACACGATGCTAGGTAAAAGCTAACACAATAAATAAAAACAAAAATATCTTTAAGGAAAAGGTCAAAAAATTTGAAATATGTTAACAGGTCGAAATCAGTTAGAAATTGCACCTCTATCCGATCAAACCATCATATTATATTATTTTTGTCCAACAAAATAATTGGTTTGTACTATCTGGACTGTTCTCAGTATTCATTCACACTTTTTAAGGTACATAAATATTCTAAAATAATAATATATAGTCTCGTATTCGACTCATGTTTTATAGGTTAATTCTATCAAAACTAAAAATACAACGAAAATTCTTACAGAGGTCAAGTTTCATTGTGCAAATTGGCCAAAACTGCCCATCGAAAAATATATTTTTAAGAAAAATTATATTGAAGATAACGAGGGTTATTTTTGTCTTTGTAACGTATATTTAAAAAAAACTGAGACAAAGATTTGCATCATAAAACTTTCTATACTTAAACATCAAAGACTATAACTATTATTATTATATGTTGTAGTTTTACATTAATCATCGTTATATATTATTTGCGAATACTTTTTAATTTCGGACACTTAGGGAGGCGAGTGCTTGACCACGAATTTTACCACTTATTCAAAAAGGCGGATTGGTGAAAGCCAAAGGCTGTTCGAACTTGAACAGTTCAATTGATAATTGATTTAATAAATTCCATACGTTAATCAACTGGATTTGCTTGAAAAACATTAGCGCGCGTATTTTGTCAGTATATTAGTGTTAACCACCCCTAAAAATTGTTAGGCTACTAAAACGAAGCGTGTATGCTTGGCTAATCCATTAGAGTCTAAAATATTTTTTTAGCTTTATTCCGTTTATAACAGGGTAGACAAAGGGAACTGCAAGAGCCTTGGAACCTTGTGTTAAATCCGTTCTTTGATTTCCACCTTTCGAGGTATTGCGTGTTGAGTGGCGTAACTCCACGCTCCGTTTTTCTTAGTTGCGAGAGCAAAGAAAATGAAAATAAAAAATCCATCTTGCCTGAGTGGGAATCGAACTCATAAATCTTCACGTTACAAGCATACGTTACGTCTCTGCGCCACGACTGTCTTCAAAAATATTATAAAAGAATAATTACACAGTTCAAAACCAATACTTTATACGAAAACGTCAGAAATCGAAGTCGAAAGTCTACGGTGGACTGTGAGTAGTATTTTTAAAGTAACTCGAAATATATTTCAGTAGTCCCTAGCAGTGACATCCCAGTAGAGTGGAGACAAATTTGCATTTTGCTCGTCACAATTGTAATGTAACATTTAATTGTAAAATGCTAATTTTATGACTTTTTTGTGCGGGGGTTTCGTAATAATATGAATTCATATATATGAAGACTTCATCAATGGATTAATGAATTCATGAATGAATTTGATTCCACTTGAAATTAATTAATAATTTATCTAAGCGTTGTTTTATGATTGAAATGATTAATCGTTTTTCCAAGTTCGTATGTTCTCTACCTCTGGTAAGCCTTAAGTTTGCTTACGTCAAGTACACGACAAACGTAGTGCTTCCAATTTGGGCAGGAAGAAAGAAGTGTCCTTACATTATATTTTCTCTGCTTTCTTCGGGAAATCGTAACATGTAGAACGTAAAATTTGTGCCATTTTTATCTTCTTAAACTAAGAGTAAAATCACTCCAATCAATCAATCAGTCCGTAAAGTTGTCTCAACAATTTGTATTGCGGCTGGTGTTATTTACTACAGCAGAGAAATAAAAAAACATGCTTTCCCCCAAGTGGGTGTTGAACTTATGATCGTTGAGTGTCCACTCAGAAAGTGTTTTACAATGGTGTTATCCTAATTAATTTAACGAATCCAATATTGTTTAATATATTGTATTGTAGTAATACTTGCAAATTTTATTGGTTTAACCCGCATACAAAATCGTATAGTTAGTTTGTAAATGTACATACATTTAAATGGGTCGTGTCAAATGTATTGTTTGTTATGTATTTGTACTCGAAGTGATAGTACACTAACAGTTGGACTATATATATATACTTAGTCTGGCCATAAATACTGTTACTATTCAAAAAAAGAAAATATTACGTTTGAATTTGGAATCTGTCATTTTTATATGATTGCTTGATGTGTTTTCTTATTTTCGCGCCATTATATTGTTAAATATTTTGTTATATTAAAATGGAGTGGGGTGATAAAGAGAACCGAATCGCTGTGATTGCCTTACATAAAGTAGGTATGGAGAAAAGTGCAATTTTTAAAACCCTCCACCCGCTTGGTATTAGTCAAATGTTTGTTTACCGGGCTATTGATAGGTACAATGATACCTCCTCTGTTTGTGACAGAAAAAGATCTGGCCGTCCACGTACCGTTCGTGTGAAAAAGGTGATTAAAGCAGTTAGGGAAAGAATTCGAAGAAATCCTGTCCGTAAGCAAAAGATTTTATCTCGGGAGATGAAGATAGCTCCTAGAACCATGTCGCGTATATTAAAAGATGACTTAGGACTTGCAGCCTATAAGAGACGTACTGGTCACTTCTTAACTGATAATTTAAAGAAGAATAGGGTGATAAAATCCAAACAACTACTTAAGCGGTACGCAAAGGGAGGTCACAAAAAAATTTTGTTTACAGATGAGAAAATTTTTACAATTGAGCAGTATTTTAATAAACAAAATGACCGTATTTATGCTGGAAGCTCTAAAGAAGCTTCGCAATTAGTAAACAGAGTACAACGTGGGCATTATCCCACTTCAGTGATTTTTTGGTGGGGTGTTAGCTATGAAGGGGTGACTGAACCATATTTTTGTGAAAAAGGTATTAAAACGTCGGCACAAGTTTATCAAAATACCATTCTTGAGACGGTAGTTAAGTCTTTAACTAACACCATGTTCAATAACAAAGAATGGTGCTTTCAACAAGACTCGGCACCGGGTCATAGAGCTCGATCCACCCAATCTTGGTTGAAAACTAACGTTCCGGACTTTATCAGCACTGAAAACTGGCCGTCGTCAAGTCCTGACCTAAATCCATTGGATTATGATTTATGGTCAGTTTTAGAGAGTAAGGCTTGCTCTAAACGCCATGATAATTTGGAGTCCCTAAAACGATCCATTCGGTTGGCAGTGAAGAATTTTCCTCTAGAAAGAGTTCGTGCTGCTATTGATAACTGGCCTCAACGTTTAAAAGACTGTATTGCAGCCAATGGGGACCACTTCGAATAAACATTGTATATTTTTAATAGTTATATATTGATGTATTAAACTAACTCACTATGAAAGGAATAAATGTTACGTATAAAAAAAAATCATGCTTTTCTTTATAACAATATTTATGGCAAGACTAAGTATATATATATATATATATATATATATATATATATATATATATATATATATATATATATATATATATATAATATATATATATATATATATATATATATATATATATATATATATATATATATATATATATATATATATATATATATATATATATATATATATATATATATATATATATATATATATATATATATATATATATATATATATATATATATATATATATATATACATTTATATTTTATTGTATATAAGTCGATATGCATCTCAGGTTCCTTGTTCCAAATTATTGAGGCATCTGTATTGCCATATATGCCATATACATATACCACATCGTTTTCCAATCAGGTCTCCAAGCGCGGGATGCGCGGGACCAAGACTGAAGGACGAATGGTCTTGACCACGTATTTTAAAACAACGATGAAAAATTTGAATTAATTTTAAAATTTTTCTCTGTTTTCGTTTGCCGTATGCCGTTTTATTATAAAATATTGCAACAAAACCACAATAAATATTTTATAACTAGGCTGAACTTTTGTTATTTTCTGATAAACAATATACTGTTAGCCCTACGGCCTCCACAGCCGTCGTTGCCTTGATGGGCCAAGCTGAAAACCTTGGCTACCACTGAATGGCAACAATAAATAAGAGCACAGTGTCGCAAGGTCTCCTATAGATGGATGGACTAGAACTACGGACGTCTCCGTGGATGACTAAACATACGGACCATGCTTGCGTACACTTTGTAAGGGGAGGAGGGATATATGTATAATTAAACGAACTTCATCGTTGTGTATTTATTTGGGAACAATAATTGAAGTGAGGTACACTTATTGCTTATTATTCCTTCTTTTCTTTTTTAGCCCATCATTATCTCCAGCTAACACATTTGAAGTTATCGTAAAAAGGAAATGATTATATATAAATCTGAAGTCCAATGACTGAAAATTTTATGTAGAAGCCGTAAGCCGTAAGCCGTGTCGTATTTTAACTTAATAAATAATTTCTTTGGAATAAAATAACTTTTATTATGAACTGCTAAAATGGCCAAAATCAAACAAAAACATAACTTTACACTGTTATAAGAAGATACTATATTATTAGATATAAATAAATATTTTATCAACAGATGTTAAACAACTTATTCTACATATATATTTTATTATTTTGATAGAAAAAGGACCGTCAATATAAATACCTGTTTAGTAGTTTCAAAATCAATAAAGTTAGTATTTAAAAATACACATACACAATTTGATTTAATCCAGTGCCTTTAATTTAAGAAAAAACATGAGTTCAAATAAAAAAATCAATTAAAAGGGCCTTTTTTCGTAAAGCGTTAAAAAATATTTTTGTACTAAACTTTTACACTGCTCTGCTGTTATCCATTTAATACACAAAATATATAAAACAATTACTTCTTTTCCTATGTAAATAATAAAAATAACAATTTTAGTACCAAAATAGGTTACATAGGTTACAATAAAAACTAGTGTCTCTCCCAATATCAATAAGTATACTTTTGCGTGAACCAATGAACTGTGAGGCGATCGTCGAGACCTTAATATTCTAGTTTTTATGTCAGTATCAATATATATAACCAATTCTGCTCTACTAGTGATACTGAATGTAATGTTCTCAAAAAGATCTTTGTACGACGCACATTTTTTCTATTTAGCAAGGGAAATGATTGTTGAACTGCAGGAACCATATGAACCTAGTGTTAAGACACTCCGTTGCTAAGTCCCCGCTTTCTCCGTCCCCGCTTTCCGCCGTTTTCGAGGCATTGCGTGTTGAGTGGCGGAACTCAACGCCGCGCTTTGCCTAGTTTACCAGAGCGAAGAAAATGGAAATAGAAAATCTCCGAATGGGAATCGAACCTACAAAACGACGCGTTTATAGGTAGACGCTACGCCTCTGCGCCACGACGATTGTGAGTGTTGACGGCCTATGTTGTATGTACTACAGATGATATAATTAATGTGATAAGGCCGAGCTACACTAACACCAGTAGCTCGAAAAGGTCCGGTTGAAACCTGGTAATTACCACGTTTTCACAAGATATCATCATAAAATAGCAGTATATTATGCTATGTGTGTATATATAAAATTTGTCATTATTTAAATTTTACAAAGTATATTGATATGATAAAAATAAAAATAAATTAGGAAAGGTTAAGCACTCAGGGCTGGATGACATTGACGCGTAAATATATATAGTTTGTGAAATGATCAATATATATATATATATATATATATATATATATATATATATATATATATATATATATATATATATATATATATATATATATATATATATATATATATATATATATATATATATATATATATATATATATATATATATATATATATATATATATATATATATATATATATATATATATATATATATATATATATAATTTCCATTTTTTAGAATTTCCATCCCACGCATTACTGTTCTACTAATAGCAGCACTTGCCTAACGACTATATAATAACTTCTATGTCAGGTAAATGGATTAAATTAAATACAAATTAAAAGATACGTGTAAAAAATGTATTCCATGCCATCTGTTATTCAAATAGTGCATGGTGGGTTGCGATCTCAACGCATAAAAACCCATCAAACGTGGAAAATTGTGAGAAAAGTCGTTGATAATTCCTTTAATTTTTTTAGTTTTAGTCTTTAAAACCTTAGAAACTACTGGTATACAGAAACCCTCTGTGTTTGCACGAAAGTAGGAA
This sequence comes from Dione vanillae, assembly GCA_037178615.1. Classification (NCBI taxonomy): domain Eukaryota; kingdom Metazoa; phylum Arthropoda; class Insecta; order Lepidoptera; family Nymphalidae; genus Dione; species Dione vanillae. The sequence continues at coordinate 307,770 of JAZFAU010000234.1, read as the reverse complement.
AGTTAGAAAATAGTTAATACCTCCGAACGTACATCGAATCTAAAACTACAACGGAGTTCCACGGAACCGAAATTTCCTTAACTTAATATAACATCAAATTTAGATCACGACCTTAAAAGTATTATTGTACAAATATACTTTATTTCGACTAAAAACAAACTGCGAGAAGCCTTTTTCAAGTACTCCATTCAAATACTAAAAGAAAATACAATGATGCTTTATTTCAGCCTACAATTCTTCTTAATAAGAAAATCAAGTTTTATGAGTCTTTCTCAATGTTTAGTACTATTTATTTTATATTATACAAGTAAGCATTTTATTCATATGTTGATACTATTTTTGATTCATATAACCCGAGCTTTCCTGTAAAAGTACGTTTCTATGGAATTTACTGTATCCATTTAGAAATATGTGAATCAGTTTCATAGAATGTAATTTCTAAACGTTTTTTTGAAAAAGGTTTACTATAGAAATAGTAGTGCTTAGAATAGAAAAATAAATATAAAATAAGAATGTTAAGAATAATAGCAATGTCGAGGACCGTCGTGGTGCTGCCGCGCGTCTGTCTGCCTGTAAACGCGACGGTTTGAGGGTTCGATTCCCACTCAGTTAAGATGGATTTTTCTATTTTTTTTCGCTTTGGAAAGTAGGCAAAGCGCGGCATTAAGTTCTGCCACTCAACACGCAATGCCTCGGAAACGGCGGAATGTTGAGACAGAGAAAGCAGGGACTAATCAACGGAGTGTCTTAACACTAGGTTCCTTTGGAAACAGCAGAAGCTGTTTCCTCTGCCTACCCTGCCATGCGCAGGATAAAGCGTGAAGACAAAAAATAAGAATAGAAGCATTCTGTGCACAGTTGTAGCATATTTATAAGACTTGTCTGTTACCAATTGTATATGTAATAATGAAAGGAGAATATTATATATATATCTGTTTCTAAGGAGAAAATATTTCACTCAAATCTCAAAGCAAAGATTACGTAGCAATGTCATAATTGATTGTCAATAGAAAGTATATATAAAAGAAATAAAAAATATTTATATAGTTTAAAGTTAACTAGAAGTCTAAATTTGTATGTATAAAAACATCACATTTGTAAATTAATTTACTTATACTTTGTTTTAGGATATTTAGAGATGGACAAAAAATTAATTTAATTACAATATAGCAATGATATAAGCAATGATAATGATATGTAATTGTAAATCCGTGTTTATCCTTAAAAGTCTTGCCTTGGCAGAATTATGTTTTATAAGGTTTCTTTCCTCTGCTCATAAAAATATTTAAAATGTACTAAAAAATATACTATAAGCTTATAAAAGATCGTCATACACTAAAAGAATAGTACTCCACTATCTAAAGATATGCAACAAAAGCAAACTTTGAAACCTCATATTTTTATATTTCTTTTAGCTTCACGCGTTACACCGCACTAATGACCCATGGGAATATAGTGTTTAAGCACTCCGTGCTCCGGGGAATCCCTTTCGAGCCACTACATGTTGATTGGGAGAACATAATCAGAGCGAAGAAAATGGATAAGAAATAATTCATCTTAACTGAATCGGAATTCAAAGGCGAGTAATATTCAATTCATAACCACTATATTGTATTTCCTGTGATATCTACCGATAACTTTAATTTGGTAATAACAAAGTATCATTTTACAATTGTTTGTTGTTGTAACTCCTCTTAAAAGCTTTTGAAAATACAACCTCTTGCAAAAACATCTCACTTCAAAACAATTGGAAACGGGTCGGGAAGTGTCGATACCAAAAATAACTTCTTCCCATCGAATTTATTGCGAAAACTCAAGAATCTCTCTTAATTTACAATATAAAACTTAAGTTGTTTATTATTATTAAATATACATTGTGTGGGTTTGAAGCAGTTTGGATCAATTTTTTAATATTGTTTCAAGAGGTGTCGATAAAATTTTTATTAGGAAGATTTTTGATGATAACATATTAAAGTAATACTCGGTTGACTTTCAAGAACAGTACAAACAAATTGTTGTTATTATACTTGAATGGTTATTGGTTATACTGAATGTATCGTTCTATTGACCTTACTGATGTTTGTTCACGCAATATCAAAGGAAAACAGGTTGGGTGGTGTAACTTAGCTTGCTTTATACTAGAGCGAAGAAAATCAAAATAATTCTTTCTCTCCAAGTGGGAATCGAACCGCTGAACCACGATGGCTTCTATTTCCTGATTACAATACCATCACTATATGTCACAATAAAAATCTATTAAGGACACCAAATGAAAAGGTTTCGAAAATAAAATACGAAGGAAAGTTTTTAAATATCTATTACTTTTTATTACTCGTACAATTACTGTGAATTATAATTTTTCAAAAAAAAATCCGTTAAACCTAAATAATTATCCCGTGACGCCACCATCAAGTGACCCTAATTTATTATATAATTTAATTTTTTTTATACCGCCAAAACTGGAAAGTATGAACTTATGTAATTCGCTTATCAGCCATAACCTTAGTTCTAAGTAATATTAAATATAAATAAAATGTAAAGATTATTATAGATGTTCAATATGATAAATATTAATTCTATATATAATGTTTAAATATTAATATAATCAATATGTGTGATAAGAACATATACTCGTAGTTTAAGTTAAAAAAAGGTACGAACCAAGTGTGCGTGCTAGTTGAGCACAATTCACTTCGTCTTTGAATGGAGAACATACAACGGAGAATATTAGAGATTAAGTCAACATTTTATTAAACTTTAGGCAAAACTTTGCCTTCTGATAGACCCGACGTTTTTTCCTGTTTAATGCAAAATAAGTTTTCTAACAAGAAACTTGAAATGTCGAACAATTTGCTTTGTGAAAATACTTAAAAGTAAATCTTTACCAATATTCAATAAATTTGGGCAATCGTAACGTAGTAGGATAGAGATAGGCTGACAGTTGCTTTTTCCCACCGGTCGTGGGTTCAATCCCCACTGGCCTGGATTAGTATTTTTAAGTGCGGTGTTGAGTTACACTCAACAAGCAATGCTTTGAATTAAAATACAAAAATGAACGCAGTGTCTTTATATTATCTTATTAAGATATCTGCTAAAACTCTCACTTTTACTTCTACTGAGTGTAAATAAAGAATTCGTAAGGTCTAACTTTTTAAGTTTAAAATTGTAACACTTAGGGATATTTGTTTTCTATATAACTGATGGCGGTTTTAGACGTTGTAGGCTTTTGGGGATGAGTAATTTTCGTACAGTAGTGAATTAGTTTACATTAAAAAAAATTCAGAAATAGTTACTCAAAAAGAATTAAAAAATCTCGACTACAAGAGAAATTATCGCTTTCAATCTAATGTACTGCAGATCTTTGTATGCTCGATTTTTGGCTTGCGTTCAAATGCTGTTTAATTTTCGTCTATGACTAGAGATTTGGCATAAATGCTTCAATTAAAAATTGGCACTGAAGATGAGAACAATGGTAATAAAGTTTACTATTGGATTTGTAACACCTACTTAATAAACTAACACACTAACACTAAAAGAAAATAACAAAGGCAAAGCTCGGCGTTGAGTTTCGCCACTCAACACGGAATGCCTCAAAAAGGTGGAAAAAGGGGAACATAGTGTCTTGAGGGTTCCTACAGTTCCTGCGATTCCCTCTGCCAACCCTTCTATAAGTTAGATAAAGAGTGAAGCTAATTTAATAATAATATCAGGTATAAAGTTTATATCCCCAGTTATATAAACACCCTGTATCCGTTCTTCGATAAGAGAAATCTAATAATAGTATTATATAAATATAAATATTTATACTACATATTCAAATACTAAATAACACCACTAAATATTCTCTACAAACAAATAACTATATTAAGCGTCAGAATATTCACACTGTACATACAATAGTTTCTTTGTAACAAAGCCATGCTTCATCTCGGCTCGAAAGCAATTTGGTAACCCAATGTTTTACATAATATGAAAATTGTGTTGCCGCTGCATACATTTACTGCCTACGTATTATGTTCCTTGAAATATATAACATGGTGCTAAAGTTTCAGTTTATAAACTATAACAGGATACTATGAGATTTGGGATCCAAGAAATGTTTTTTTCCTCAGATATCTTGTGGATTTTGGAGTTTGATTCCCACTTGAGGAAATGGTTATTTTTTTAATTAACACACACACATCTTCACACTCTATCCCTATCGAGGTAGTCAGAGAGGACGGACGGAGGACGCTGCAGTCTCTGCATACATATTTCGCCTCATTAACTGTAATTAATGTCTTTATACATGCTCTTGCTTCGATGCTTCGATACTGTGTTGTACAAGGCAGCCGAGGTCTCCCCTTACCTATCTTACCACTCACTTTTGCATCGTGTATCTTTTTTAACATTCTTTCATCACTCATTCTTTCGACGTGCCCAAACCATCTGAGCACGTTCTTCTTCATTTTCACTGTGACATCCTCGGTGGGACCTACCATCTTATGTACTTCGAAAAGATCACAGCATTCATTATCCACTAATTATTTAAAAAATGTAGAATTCGAACAGGAAAAATATTTTTTAAAATAATCATATTATCAAAACACTTACCAAAATCAAACTGTGATTTATCTTTCAAAAACCGATTTACATACGCGTATTCAAATATACATAGAAAAGTAAAAAGCAAGATCCGAAGCCCGCATCGATTGTTGGTAACTCATATTTACGTAACCTCACGTAACCTCACGGTAACGTAAAACATTTTCCCTGTTCGACATACACGTTGAACATCTATAGTACAAATGTGATCACAGTTGGGAATTGCTACGCGTATCTGTTTGATTTTTTAGCTTCACGCTTTATCCTGCATATAGCAGGATAGACTAAGTCATTCAAAGTCATTCAAGTATCGAGATATTCTGTTTTAACGCCCAATTTTCAAGACAGGGTAAATGAAAATTCATTCACCAGTGTGAATAATTAATTAGTGAAATAATTACTACGTGTATAAGGCACATAAGATGAACTACGAGTCAGTGCAGTGTCTTAACACTACGCTCTCCTTGTCTTCGGGTTTTCGTTATATTACATTTCTATGTATTATTAAGATCATAGTTACATGTTTTTTGAAAAGATGTGATAATAGTGAAAATATTTATTTATTGCTATTTTGTCAACTTTATTAAAACCTATACCATTTTTTAATCAAAAATAAAAAAGTAAGAAAAGTAAGTAAGTATAAAGGGTATCCTAAAAGGAATGCATCAAAGTAAATGAGAAAGGCCAAGAATGTGTGATTTATGAGCACATAAATATGCCATTCCACCCTAAGTATTAAAGAAGACAAACTACTCGTAGATAAATGTATACAAAAACAAGACTTTCACAAACAGTAGCTTTTATTAACGATGTAAACAAACAATTAATTGTAAGAGCGGCGTTAAGCTCCGCCACATTGATTTTGATATCAAAAATCATAAAGAATGCAGAGAATAGTGTGTTTTGACACTTGATGTACCTCGTCTTTCTATTTATGTTCATGTTCATGTATCTGTCATTTTTGTGAATTAAATGAATTTTGTTATCTACTCAAGCGAGTAAATATTTTTTATTCAAATGACAAATGCAAAGAATTGTTATCCTACCGCACATATTATAAGAGAAATCATGGTGTATAGTTCCAGTACTACAATACTAAAAACATCTTAAATATCCAGAAATCAAGTGGTAAGCGGAGTGTCTTGACACTATGTTTTCTTGTCTATCCTGCAGTATATATACAGAATACAGCATGGAGCTTCATTGCTTGTCCCCATAACTATGTATTAAACCCTATCCTAAGTATTCAGAAGTTTAAGTTCCTTAATTGATTCCTGTTCAAAGTGATATGGCTATTAGACTTCTGTTTCAAAAGCAGTATATTTTGATATTATTACGCATAAATTTTTGATAACGACTAAGTCATTTACATATTTTATGATATTATAAGTAATTATTGTCACATTTACTTCTCTAAGTCCACAGAAAGAACATTAAGTGCAAGTATGATCCCTGTAGCCACGTTTAATTAACAACAGCAAAGAAATATGTATACTTGTTTATATAAAAGTAAATAGTGATGGCTTGACGCCATCACTATTTACAAGAATAAACGAATTGATATTAAATAGATATATGTAATAATTTATGTCATCCTAAATAATAATCATGAATTTATAATACAAAGAAAAATGTTTATTTAGCGTTTTCGAGTATAAAAAGCAAAGATGAAAGATCGTTTAAAAAATAATTAGTTCCGAGATGATCCGGAATTGAAAAGTGAAGTGGCTTTTTATTTATTTACACTATTTTACTGGCAAGGCAGTGACTAACGGAAGCTTAAAAAAGAACACTGTTCAAGATTAAAGCTTAACTATTTGAGGGTAGCTATATAGAAGCTAATGTAAAAACACTTGTGGTCTCACTTTACCTATACCTATACAAAGGTCCAAGAATCCGGAAAGAATATTGAAAGACCAGAAGGGTAACGAATGAAATTTTTATCAGCTTCTAGGATTTCTTGATTATGAAACAAAATATGTTGTACGTAGTAGAAAACGTCATATTGGAGAAAAAAGCTAAAAGGGCGAAAATATATTTTTTTATATTTTTATTTTTTTTTATGTCTTCACGGTTTATCTCGCACGTGGTAGGCAGAAGAAACTGTTTTCCACTTTTTCTAGGCATTGCGTGTTGAGTGGCGGAACTCAACGCTGCACTTCTCCTACTTTTTAGAGCGAATAAAATGGAAAGAGAAAAATTCATCTTCTCCAAGTGGGAATCGAACCGACAAACCGTCGGGTAGAAGTTAAGTCTCTACGCTACAACAGTTCTGAAAATATTTTAGACATTTAAGGTGTGACACCTGAAGGTGATTAGAAGAAGAGAAAAAATAGAGAACTAATAGAACCAGAATTTTGGTGTAAAATCATTAATAATGGTGTCTGAGAGGAATTTAATCTAAACAATTCAATTATAAATAAATTGAATTAAGTGTTCTACGAATGGATGTGGCATTAGATGTAGAATAATCTACCGGTTTCATTAAATAGTTTAATTGACTCTACTTTAGACGAGTTCCTCTTGGAAACAAACTAGGACGTGTGGTTTTATTATACAATATATGCTATTAATATTTACGCATGAACAAATCTTATGTATGAAATCTAGTAAGCTATGTAGAATTAATTTCACTCTTATAATACAGTGCTTAAAAACGGAGTGCCTATACACTAGGTTTCCTTAGTCGACCTTGCTTTTAGTAGGAAAACACGTCAAACATTTTTTTATAATATGTGCCATTCTGTCGCAATGGGTCCTACTCGCAGATAGATTTCGCAATAGATTTTTTTTAGCTTCACGGTTAATCCCGCACATGACAGGGTAGGCAGAGGGAACTGTATGGACCGTATAACCTAGTGTTAAGACACTCCGTTGCTTAGTTCCTGCTTTCTCCGTCTCCGCTTTTTGCCTTTTTTCAAGGCATTGCGTGTTGAGTGGCGGAACTCAACGTAGCGCTTTGCCTAGATTCCAGAGCGAAGAAAATGGAAATAGAAAAATCCATCTTCCCCTAGTGGGAATCGAACCCTCAAACCGTCGCGTTTACAGGCAGCCGCTTACACCTCTGGGCCACGACGCCCCACAAACATATAGATATAAATATAAAGATATAGGAAATAGATATAAAGCAACAATTAAAATAATATGAAATGATTACTATAAATATATATCTTTACTTTTCTGAAATAAAACTAGTAATAATTGCCTAAACACAAATAAAATTTATTTAAAAAAAAAGAATAATACAGAGAAAACTAAACGGTAGAGACCAAGCCTAGTAGTTTGGACATACAAATAGTTTTATAATCTATTTACTCATGAAACAAATTATAAACAGACATTTTTTTAACCAATCAACGGAGCCCCGTATAATTTGAATGGGTGAGTATTTTTACATAGCTTTCGGTAATCTAAGCGACTAATTATTAGTGCCTCCAGAGACTCACCCGACTCAAACCTACATACACTGAACTTTTAGCAAAAAATAACGAATTTAAGTCAACCACAGGTCTGTTAAAAGTTGTTGCATTTTTTTTATATTTTTTTGTATATTTCGCTCTGATAAGTTGGCAATATGTCGGCGTTGAGTTCCGCCACTCATACATTGCTTCAAAAGGCGGAAAATTTGGAACTAAATGGTCTAACAACAATTTCCTTAAATCATGCTTCCTCTGTTTATGTACAGGATAGAACAGGCTTTGCCTACCCTGCTATGTGCAGGATGTTGTATATAAACAAAGAGCTTAAGAATGAGAAATAAAGATAAATTACATAATTCACAAAGGAAATATAATTTGAAAAAAGTATTTTATAATTCTACAGCGATTTATGTTGAAGGCAAATGTGAAACGTAGTTAAGCGGATTAGTGTTGCGAGCGTTGTTATAAAAAGTTTTCTTTTTTACTTTGAGAAGTACTTTGCAATTGTTTATCTTTACTTTCTTATAATTTGGATATTTTTATATATGTGGGGTGAAAATTGCGGACTACTAGAAGATAAATGTATGAGGACCGTCGTGGCGTAAACGTTTAACGTCTGCCTGTGAACGTGAGTTTGTAAGTTCAATTCTCACTTGGGAATGATGAATTTTTATCATTTCCACTTACTTCGCTCTGGAATCTAGGCAAAGTCGCCACTCAATATGCTAACACGTGAAACACAGCGGCCTTGAAAAGGCGAAAAGCGGGGAACAGAGTATTTTAACACTAGATTCTATAAATGATATCTTTATAAGATATGGTAGATGACCTATTAAATTTCAGGTTCCTGAAGCCACGCTTCCTCTGTTTATATACAGTATAAAGCAAGGCTGGCCTACCTCTGCTATGTGCAGGATGTTGTATATAACCAAGTGTGAGTGGCGGAACTCAACGCCAACATATTGCTAATTTTCCAGAGCGAAATATTTTATAAGACCTATGGTAGATGAATTGTTTATGAGTGATATTATAAACCAATAAAATATTAATACATTTATAAATAATTATATTTACATGTCTTAATACTTACTCTAGTACATAGTATATTCACATACATACAAATACATATAAATACATACATAAATGAATAGAAGATAAGTAGTGAAGATAAGGTCATCACATGATGACCACTGCCTGAAATACCATTTACTCGTTTAAATTTGCAAGTAAGTACTTTTGTAGGAATTGAGTTTTATGAGAAGTGATGATTGAACTATTTTGGATAGTTTTAGAGAGTTTATTATTTGACAGAAGGATGTCTGAAAGAATTTAGTATTACTCATAGATATATAGACGCCCTATACCATACACACACCTACAGCGTATAGGGAGGCAAAGTAAGTAACGGAAGCGGAAATGGAGGGTAATTTTTTGATAATTAAAGATTTTAATATCGAGTGTGGGAATGTGCATATGTTAGCGGAGTCGGATAGGGTTTTTAAATTGAATTAACGAACGAAATCTTTAGTCACATCCAAATAGAAAATATCTACATGATCTAGAATTGCCAGAAGGGAAATATTGTAGACACTTGATAGAATGAAAAAATTGGGCATTGCAATAAGCGGGAAAGTATGAAAGTAAAAAAAATACTATTTTAATAAATAAGTCTTAACTTTCTGCTTCAACTACTTAGTGCAATAGATGAGTTAAATATTTATTAAATATCTACCGCATAATCTAAAAAGGATTCTTATACTTTTTATAATGACTCAGACTCAGTCCCAAGAACTCGCCAATTAATCAAAGTTTTAACTTGCTTAAGATTAATTAAACTTGTTATGATATCTTCACGTTTCGAGTCCTTTTTATAAAAGAAATTCGCAATGGTGATCTATTTTGCCAACGCAGTAAGCTTTTTAAGTTAAAAATTTTATTTTCTTTATAACATGATATATTCTAAATGTAATGGTTGTGGGTTCGATTTCTACTCCATGAAATTGATTACTTTAATGATTAGCTTTGGAAATTTAGAATGTAAAATTGAATTTTTAACATGCTGTTCGAAATCTCGGGCTAAGAATACAATAGTGTTTGATCACTATATTTTCCAAACTTGTCCTGCTTTCCAGGATGAAGCGTGAAAATGCCAAAGCGTGAAAGAAAAACCTTATTGTATTTCTAAGACATTAGAGGTTATTCTTATCTAGGTTATAATAAAAATGGTATATCAGGTATATACTTCATAGAAATAGTTTTTTCCATATATTGATTCGTAAGTATATATTGAATCACAAGTCTGTAAAAAAAGTTCCAATTATAAAAACTATTTCAACGATAAAATCACTTAGGGTTGAAAAAAAATATAAATAAAAATAAAAAGAAAAAATAATACTTAAAGTAACACTCAGTTTGGATCATATTACAGAAAGTGCTATAGAAAGAAGATAGTCCTTTCTCATTAGTTTCTTCTTGAGTAGTTGTCAGTTGATTTGAATTAAAGAAACAAAATAATGTTTAGCAATCGCTAAACACAATTGTAACGTAATGGGTATTGAAGCCGTGTCTACTGGATGATTGACTAGATCGAGAGATGGTTTCTCTCGATCTAGTCAATCATTCTTACAGAGAACGATGACAACGAAATGGAGAGTTCGAGAAATTGTTCATATTTTTATTAATTTTTTCTCAATATCTTCTTTTTTTCTTAGAAACCAAGTCCAAGCACCCGGACGAGAAAGCTATGCGTTCATCAGAACGGAACAGATTCAAATCCCGTTCGAATTCTTATTTTATGTTTTCTTTAAGTACTTAAAAAATCTTAAAAATACTCTCTTTGCATTTTATTATTAGGTTTATTATTATCATGCAAATGTGAAGTTTATTATTAGGTTTATTATCATTATAAATAAACCAACCTGATAGTAATATTATTAACATTAAAAAAATGATGATTCCATAAAACCACAGAGCGGTTTCGGCAAATGCAATCGGCTTAATTGACAACGCAGCCGTTACATAATTAATTAATAGATCAAAAATAAAAACCTTAACTCAATTTCAACCGCAATATAGAATGCTACACGCTATAGAATCAAAAATCAAAATTAATAATCATTTATTCATGTAGGTATCACAGATACACTTATGCACGTCAATTTTTTATCTACTGCCATTTCGGAAAGATGCTTTGTCATGGTGGGGAAGAACTGACGAAAGTAACTCCTCAGCACATCTTTAAAAAAAATATAACAATATAACATAAACTAAAGGTTATACCCTAGGTAACAAGTGCTGCCTGGCCTGAGCGGAACTGGTTGCAGAACTGATTAACTCTACGCGTCTTTGTAGTTGATATAGTCATCAACCCTATAATAACCCTATCTAACAAGTTGTGCCGCATATAGTAGGATAGGCATAGTTAGCCTAGTGTTAAAACACTCTGTTTTTCACTTTACACTTTTCAGAACATTGCGTGTTAAGAGATGGATATAAACGCCTTGGTTTATCTTGTTGCAAGAACATAAAAATAAACATATTTCATTCTTTCTATGTGAGAATCGAATTCAAAACCGTCTAGTTTACAGTTAGACGTTGTGCTGCTACGATACGATGGTCACCAAATTGTATCTAATAAAATACTTAAATAGTGCGTCACGCAGTCGACATTAAGAAACACAACAATAGTTATGTTAACTAATATTTGTTCACTCAACCGTATAATATATAATACCTTTCCTGTGGAGTTCCGCCATATAAAATCTTTAAAGATCCAATCTAATCTTTAATAATTTTTATCTCGCCGTTACATTTAGTTGTTTTCGCTTACATTATTTACAGAGTAAAGCGTGAAGCGATAAAAATTTTATTTACAGACCAACGAGGAACACGTAATGCATTTGAAAGTTTTCCAATATATAATAATTCGCGGTTCGTCCGACTGAGCCGCCTAGTTTACGAGAAAATATACTTACATATACAAAGATTTGTGAAGGGGTATGTTTATATTGACTTTACTCGAGAATTGGTAGAATATTGTGATAGCAGAGGCGAAGGGGAAAAGGAATCAGGGATAAATCGAAAAAGGATAAGTGTATATATAATATGGACTGATGTAGCTCGTAACTATTAGTACTATAAAGTGTTGGACTATTTACACAAGAGGGCTAAATTATAAAAGTAAATTTACCATTGATATCCTTTTAATCAAGGGTTCATTATCAAGTTTGTAATTATAAGTCTAATCAGTCTTATTTATTTTTTATAGCATTCAAAAAGTCAGTTAAAGTAAATAAAATAAATATAACGTTACAAATAGGAGACTGTATGTGAACGACATGACAATGTCATAAATTACATAAAGAACTGTAAACTAAATATAACTAACTATATATCATGGTATCACATAAAGAACTGTAAACTATATACTACGGCATAAAATTTTTTTTATAGATGACTAATTGATTTCAAAGAAGGTAGAATTTAGACTGACCATTTGTGTTTACCCAGTTTAATCAATTTAACCAATGTATCATTTTATCGGGTGGCACGAGCAAATGATTACATATGTTCCTTATATTTATTACCCCACGTGACATTGTAGTCACTTATATCCATCGATCCCTCTTAATAAGTGAATAAAGGTTTAATAATAATAGTATAACAATAATTTCGTTGAAACGACAAAAACTAAAATTCGAAGTGTTATGTGTAAAAACTATATAGAGAATCTTCATAAGCAAAAATTCTACAAAGTTATCAGTACAAGTAACTCATATTAAACTTGTGTAATATATCACTCATGATATTAACGGAGGCTTTCCTCAAAATGATTAATGACACCTTTTTATGGCCCACCCTTGTATGTTTTGGAAGAACACGACTAGCGCTGCTTAGCGACATATTGTGTCAATTACAAATCGAAGAAGTATTTTTTTTATATTATCAAAGCGAACAAACGAACAGAAGAGCCACCTGATATTAAGTGAACCATAGACATCCACAACCCAAAAGGATATGGATACGTTGTCTTTCAAATACTCAGACTTCTCTCTTATAAACTTCTAGAACTCACACTCACCTGCCGAAATACATTAATGTACTGCTGTTTCACACGATATTCTTTAAGAGCGTGGTAATGATCCGGTTCGAGTCTAGTCCTTTAGAGCTACTGGTGTTAGTGTAGGTTGGCGTTACCACTGAAAGGTATTTTCTTTTTAATTAAAGGATAAATTGTTTATAAAATCCGACCTTAGTATGTATTTCTCACAGTCAAAATATTTAAGGAAAAATAAACCAATTAGAGTAGTTAGTTCGTACGTCAGTACCTTACAGATAATTAAAAAAAAAATCTTCGTACTGTTTCATTACAAATATAACATAATAATACGTTTTTCTTTGTAAATTTTACTTCTAATGTATCCATATCAAGGTCTGGTAACATCGTAGCCCATCCACCCAGAAACTGATTTTCCGGACAGACGTGATCGCCGACCGATATCTAATTAACCCTTTCCTAGTACTTACCACTCGGAAATACATAAATACTAAAACAAATAACCTTTTAATGAAATTCCGCCGTTAATTGCCGGTCTCACAAAATTTGGGCATCGATTCTTGACAAACCTCCATTATTTGGCTAAACACAATCAGGACGGGTCGTTCCTATCTTAATTAAGCAGTTACTTCAACATAAACGATTTATTTATAAGATACCCTTGGAATTTAAAATATAATCTGTAGTATATACATCAACTTACGTCAAAAAGGTTTTTTTTTAATATTTCGGCGTTACGTCCAATCGACATGATGACTTCTCTACTATAATAATCAACTCGTTCAGTAAAACGTGTAAGTAAAAAAAACGGTAAACGTCAGTTAATTAAAGTTACGGAAAATAATTTACAGATTTTTAATTCTGACGTTTTAAACTATACTCATTTTTGCTGTCACCACACGCTTTATTCCGCATACTGCATGGTAACGAAAGAGAAACTAATATCAAGGTACTTCATTTGAACCCACGACTAAGCCGAACTTAGTTTCGCCACAGGTAAAAATTATAAACATAATTAATTTCTCCTAAGAGGCTTTGAACTTAGAACTACTGCATTTACAGAATGTCCTATCTCTATATCTATTTGCTGCTATGGCTTTCAATTCAAAATAATGTTATGAATTAGTATTTATTTAGCAATTTACGATGTCATTTTGCAGCGCCATGAGTTTTTCATTTCAGGAAATTAAGATAGGCGTGTATTTACATAATGCACCCGACATGCCAAGTACAGTCGCTCCATTCAGACGTCCGAATCCCGTTTGGCTCAGAGAAGAATGTTTATCTCAGCTTCGTTGACAGTGATTGATTACTACAACATATTTCTTGCTTGGATAATTTAGAAAATGTAGTGCAAACTTAATATGGAAAATTGTTATTCGAGATTAATTATAATCATTTTCATATTCAGCACTTTGCACTTTAAATGATGGTCTAAATGATGAATTATAGTATATACTGATTTCTCCTTCTCCTTTTCTTAAAATATCTATTTTTATTAGATCCGTGACTATAATAAATAGAAATATATACAATAAACAAATATATATACAATAGAAATATATACAATAAACAAATATAATATAATAAACAAATAGAAATAGTATAAGTCGCTACTGTACCAATGTCGTTTAGAATTCTATGTCACGACACAGCGATATATTTCCCCGACCCTACATAGTCTTTTAATCGCAAGTCGATAAGAGAATCGAATTCACTCGATTAGTCACGTATGACAAGAGGAATTTATAACATTTTTTTTTAAATTAGTTATATAATGGATTAGGATCATCGTGGCGCAGAAGCCCAGACGGTTTGTAGGTTCTACTTGGGGAAGATGGAATTTTCTTTTCCATTTTCTTCGCTCTGGTAAATAGGCAAGCGCGCCGTTAAGTTCCGCCACTCAACACGTCTCAAAAGGCGAAAAGTGGGGAAAAGTTTTCTCTGCCTACACTGTTATGAGCGAAATACAGCGTGAAGCTAGAAAAGGTCGTAAATTTCTAATATATCATGCATACGTAGGCAACGGCTCGTATTGGAAGAGTACTATTTTGAAATATTGTTATTAAGTTATACTACAATCATGCAAAATATCTATCCGAATACCCTCAAAACATATGGTCTACATGTGTTTCGTTGTATATATTTAAAATAAGCTCCAATAACTTCTGGTTTCCAACAATTATATAGGTACTTTATATAGTACGTTAGTAAAAGGAAGAGATCACCATCATTTATAAAACTACAATGTTACCTACTAATGACGATTTCCGACATAATTGACAAGGCTTATGACAATTGAAATTTGATATTATATACCTGCATACCGGCCTGTAAAACTGTCTATGGCATGGACTTAGACACACAAAACCCTTTATTGAAGCAAACGATTAGAAGATTAAATAGATCACCGTATAACGTGCCTGAGCATTTTGATTCGGAATGATAATGAATTGATGGTCTTAACCAACTTTGTTGAAATTAACAAATTTGTGAAATATTTATTTGAAAATCATACCAGAAACGTGGGTACATTCTCTACGTTACAAATTTTTTATGTCTCAGTTCATTTTCTACCTTTTGTGCGTTAATATTAAGCATAATAAATGTTAATACAAAACCAAAACATTGTTAACTAAAGTATTTATTTAGGACACACATGTACATTTTCAAGATATATTACCTAATATTTGACCATAAATAAGGGATAAAGCCGAAAGCAAAATTTTTGTGTAGTATAGTAACATCCACCTAAGCATCTTCATAATATAACGTGAAGCTCCTGAGTGTGCCGAGATAATGCTGGCCAATATTCGCTGCCGTATACGAGTAAAAGAAGTGGTCGGATAATGCCCTTGTATATCAGACCCTTGAGCTTGGGCGGTATTCTGCTATATAGCAGATACGAACTAAAGCTTTAAAGTTCATATGAAAGTTTCGAAGTAAACTTTCAAAAGGAATAGACTGGATCTTATAACTTAGTAGTGACCCAAAGCGAACTTCAGATTTTAATATTCTTTGTCTTAACCTTTTTATACATAATGACGTATCGAATGCATATTGCAAGGTAGATAAAATAAAAAGCTTTTTCGTTCTCCATGTACTGATAACTTAATAAAATCTTAAATTTTAAATAAACAAAAAATCAGATTACTGTTTAACTACTTTAAGAAAAAAATGCAGCGAGATATGAACCTGTGCCTCATGGAAACCGTCCAAGCTTTTTGATCACTAACCCATTCGTGTTTCATCGCTATGGTCAAATTCTAATATGTATTTTATAATTTATTTGTTAGCATCACTATAGGGATAAATTTCCACTAAGATTATAAAAAAAACAATCATTTGGCGAGAAATAATGCTGTTATTATTAAATATTCAAAATCAGGTGCGTTCAAATATTTGTATGTATTTCCTGAAGTACTATACTATCCTAAGTGTAGTATTCTCTTAACTGTAAACTTTTAAAATCATAAAAATATAGTTAGCTCGTTCTACCTAGGTACTAACAAAGTAGGAACCCAGGACACTAATAAATTTACGCAGCGAAACAATTAAGGATTTTACGGCGGTAATTTGATATACTCGTAATAATCAAATGAATTGAATGCCACTTCACACTATCTGTGACCACAAATTACTACAGTGTTCGGATCGTCGGTCTTCAAAAAATCCGGTATAAATTGTTTATTTTAGATAAAATCGTTTAACATGATGCTGCCAAGCTCCCGAGTTCGGCATACTGAGTGTTACTAAAACGTCTAAATCGTTTATTTTTTTTAATATAACTGTATATTTATAAAACTGCATCGTGAAATAAATCCATTGAGAAAAATGTTTTTGCTTCAAGTCGTTGCATATTAAATGATGGAAATAATCGCCTTGCTTTGTCTTGTTGTCAGAATAAAAAGAATTGATGAATTCTCCCCGTGTGGAAATCGAACCAACAACCCTCGTTTTTATCAGGCACTATAACACTGTGCTACGACGTAACTAATTGAGTGTCTTGACAATTCTCTCTGCGTTCCACAAATGCTTCTGTAAATGTGAAGAAATTTGACAAGGTTTAGTTATAAACTAGTTTGAATTAAAATCCGCCGTTCCCACATACTTCGCGTGGAATCAAAAGTTTTGATTTGCAGCGTCACTTTGTGAATGGCTGTCACGTAGTTGTTTATTCGAGCAGCTGCTTTACCTTAAAGTTGTTTGAATATACGAATTTCATACTAAAGCTTATTCATAAATTTTAGCTTTATTTATACACTAGGTATCTCCTGAAAGTTTGGAATGAATTGTATTTATTTTCCTGCTCTAGTAAGACTAAAGTCTACGTTGAGTTCCAACGCGGAACAAGCATTGTATATTTTTTACAACAATATAAGATGTTATGCTGAAAAAAAATTATAAATCATTTTTATAAAGAAAGAGTTGACATGATTTTTTTATTTTTACACCAATAGTAATAGTAAAGTTTTAAAGTAACAAAACTCTATTATAGAAGAAACTACTTAGCATTCCATGAATCACCGTGCTGATGTCACGCCCATCATATTGTAGCATTGAGTCGAAACGTCAGTATACCGAATGCGCAAGCCCTAGCCAAAACTTCTTTTATACCTAAATGTTGTTAATATCCTATATTAGTAGCTAATTTAAAAGTGATGTTAGAAAATTGTCGTTACATAAAATATGAATTTGAAAGTAAAAATGAACTACAAATATGTACAAAATCTGTATATTAATGACATATCCGTTCAATGCACGTTTCAAATAAATTCTCTGCATAACTTGAGACGGAACTCTCATATTTTGGATTATAGTAACATAATATATAGGTGTATTAAACCTATACCTAATATATATCGACCGTCGTAACGCCAACGCGACGGTTTCTGGGATCGATTCCCAGTCGGAGAAGATGGATTTTTCTATTTCCATTTTCTTCGCTCTGACAACTAGGTAAAGCGCGGCGTTGAATTCCGACACTCAACACGCAATGCCTCAATGAGTAAAAATAGCATATATGTGAAATATATGTAAATCGTTGTAAAATTCATACGTTCAGGTTTTCACTTCAGGAAGATAAGTTGAAAGATGGACTTCGTTTAATCATACGACGTATCGAATTTCACATTAAGCATACGCTCGACTTATCTGGAGTAAAATTATTTTGATAAATTTATTCTACTTATCTTATATAAAAATGCTTTTACATTTTTCCTCTAAGAGTTTTGACGGTACCCTACTCTTTTTTTTACTCTTTTATTTATTTTATACCTTCATGATTTATTCCTCACATAGCACGGTAGATAAAGGGAAACTGCTTTCCTTGGGAACGTAGTGTTAAGACACTCTGTTCCCCACCCGTATTCGATATATATATTTCCAAGTAAATCGAAACAAATTGATTTCTACCTAAACAAATTATCTAACACTCTTATTGCATCATACTTATTAAATGATGCAGTGAAAGTGTTACTGAATATTATAATATTTGAATCAATTCATTAAATTTTAAAATATTCAATTTATTTTGTTCTTGTATGTAAATAGTGTAGAGGACCGTCGTGACGCAGAGGCGCAACGTCATGCCTGTAACGCGACGGCTTTCTGGGTTCGATCCCCAGTCGGAGGAGAGATGGATTTTTCTATTTCCATTTTCTTCGCTCTGGCAAACTAGGCAAAGCGCGGCGTTGAGTTCCACCATTCAACACGCAATGCCTCGAAAAGGCGGAAAGCGGGGACGGAGAAAGCAGGGACTAAGCAACGGAGTGTTTTAACACTAGGTTCCCACGGTCCCTGTATTTCCATTTCTAAATAGTGATAATGGAATTAAATTACTGTACATATATATATATATATATATATATATATATATATATATATATATATATATATATATATATATATATATATATATATATATATATATATATATATATATATATATATATATATATATATATATATATATATATATAATATATATATATATATATATATATATATATATATATATATATATATACGGGACGGAGGAAAGCAGGGACTAAGCAACGGAGTGTTTTGACACTAGGTTCCCACGGTCCTGTATTTTCCCTCTGCCTGCTTGCCCTGCCATGTGCGGGATAAAGCGTGAAGCTAAAAAAAATGTAAATAGTGATAATGGAATAAAATACTGTACATAAATATATATATATATATATATATATATATATATATATATATATATATATATATATATATATATATATATATATATATATAATATATATATATATTATATATATATATATTATATATATATATATATATATATATATTATGTACATTGCATAAGAAATGAAAAAAAAAATATTATGCAGCCTATTTTTGAAAGAGCAATAATAAATCAAAACTTGATTCTAAAATATTTCTATATGAATGAATATGGGTGGAAAACCTTAAACAAAATATACCTGTTCAAATATAAATAGTACATTTAGCGTTCACTAAAAACATCTGTATATAGAAACCAACTAAATACTTTTTGTTTGCCCTTACGATAAACATACAAAAGTCAACATGTAAGTTCTTCGAGATAAACAGTGTTATATAAATGTCAATGATATTGAACAGAAACAAGAGTTGCTATTCTTTTGTACACTTGTAACGTTCAGTGGGGCTAAGTCAGAACCTTTTAAGGTTGCTTCAAATTCAATACAAATAAAAATAGAATCTTTGTTTTAAAAACATTGTAAAATAAATATACCTATACTTTTTTAACACAGCTACGACGTATTACGCACGACTATTTTTTTAGCTTATTTTGACAAATACTGTCGCGTTTTATTTGTTTTTCATTATTTGAGGTTTAGCCGATTGACATATACGTATATTAGTATTATAGCTTCAAATCCCGAACAAATGGTCCTCCAGGGTGTAAACCTCCTTAATAATTTGTTATTTTTCCTTTTCTAGTCCAGTTATTTCCTGCTAAGTCATCTTTTCCCGCTTCCCTTTCCTGCTGACTATCAAAATCCATCTTCTACGAGTAGGAATTGAACCCACCAACATTCGCATTTACTTGCGCCACGACGGTCATCTAAATAACATTTTAAATAATAATAAAAGCAAAAAATATAATAAATACGCATCAAGATTAGAGAAACGTTACCAAGGCGGCAGGTCATTCGATTATCTCATTTCTCTCTCATCTCATTTTAACATTTTTATATAGACATTTAGGTACATTTTCCTAAAACAGATAAAATAACAAGAGTTTCTTTATTTAAGTAAGATAAATACAAATACAAATGTCTCAGTACTTTAGTTTGAGACCATAGTGGTAGAACGGCATTGTGTCAGAATGTTAAAACGAAACTAACTCCTGAACTTAATTCTAGTTAGGGAAACTGCTGTGTTACACCCTGAATTCTATCAAATATTGGAGAATAGATTAGAATGTTTACATCTAATATTCGGTAAACATGTTAAAATATAAATGCGATGGTTGTACACTTAATTCGTGCTCAGAGCCATCAGTTACAATCATATCTTTGCTTTGGTAAGAAGACGAACCGCGGCGTTAAGTTGCGCCAGTTACTACGCAATGTCTCGAGTTTGACAGAATGAAGTATCACTAAAATATTTTTTTTTATAACTACACGATTAAAATGAATGGAATTTGAAATGATTTGACATTGTAATACGTAAGACTCAATGACAAATATTTTTAAGACTTTAACTGAATTGAATTTTTTTAAATTGAATTGAATTAACTAATTTCAATATTATTGCAACTGAATTGATTTTTTTGGTACTGAAGAACCTGTTAGGATTTCAAATACCTAGCAGCACTTTCTATGGATCACATTTATTAAAATAAATTAAGATTTATTCGTAAATCGTTAACGAATAAATCAATTTGTTTCAATTTACTCGGAAAGAATTACATTTACATTATTTTAAATTACATTTATTTTACTTAAAAATATTTACTTAAACTGTGAGTTTCCAACTTGTCCTAGGTACTAATAAAAAATATTGTATTCGTTACATATTTATGTCATAGTTGTACAATATCCACTCTGATGATAAAGCCTAAAGGAAACTGGCCCTGATGACTTTACTGATGACAAAACTGAAAAGCTTTTAGTTGTTAAGCTGGAGCATAAGCTTATCATTACAAATTCTGTTATCTTAATGAAACTTGGTTTTAGTGCTTTAAACTTATAATTATATTACAAATCGCATCGAATGAGTTAAAATAATAAAAAATCAAGAACGATTAAAATATTAATGGTATCTGCTTTCGTAAATTAAACAAAGTTTTGTCTTAATTACTTAGTATGGAATGGAAGGTTGATTAAACAAATTTTTGAAGAAAAATTCTTGGAAGCGGAAAAGAATGAGGGGAAGTTAACATTTTTTTTTGATCGTTGATAATTAACGATTTCTCTTAATGGGTGTCGTCAAGCTAACAAGGACGTTAACCGAATATTTTTGAGGTCAAGATAAAAACTCTTTACTGATAACATAATTAAAAACAGATTATTATACAATAATTTCGTTTAAATAATGTCATTATAAGTTGGTGTGAATGCTTTATGTCAATAAAAGTGTTATAGTTGTAAAACTCAGTAGTAGTAGCAGTGATAAGACACTCCATTTTCTCTCAACTTTCATGTATTTTTTTATTATTTTTTCCGTAGTACCCTATAAATCGAAAAATATAGCAGTGTAGCCTGAAGGAATCTAATGTTAACACACTCTGTTTGTCAACTTTCACGTTTTGAAATAATACTTCGGACTAATTGTAATTCATTGTCGCCGAGACAGAATTAAACGTAAGACCGCTTTCAGTAAGGTTCTTATTATTATTTTGAATCTACAGTTTCAAATTTAATAAGTATAACCATTACTATCATCGTATTTAATAATAAAATAAAAATATATCAAAATTGGAGAGCAAATGTGCGTTGTAGTTAGCTTTTCTAAGAAGAAATGCCTTCTGAAATGTCACTTGAAGATTCAAAAATGCTTGCAAAAGTCTACATGAATTATTATTTGCTTTTTTTCATTTGACGTTAAAACCATATCCATGTAATTTATACATCAGAGTAAAATTAAAAAAATCATAATACAGGAGAAATTGATCACTCTCCTTATATTTATTTATGTATTACATAACAGAAAGCGAAGTGAATGAACGTTAGCGAGTGGAATAGGAAAGAGAATGAGATCACCAAGTGATCTGGAGATATATATATATATATATATATATATATATATATATATATATATATATATATATATATATATATATATATATATATATATATATATATATATATATATATATATATATATATATATATATATATATATATATATATATATATATATATATATATATACGTAAAAGTTAAGCAATAACCTTTATTTCTATAGTTTTATTCTATCAATATAGGATTGTTACGACTTTATTACAAGCGATATTGTTTAGGACCATTTCAAGCGAAAGCTTGGTTGTAAAATTTTCTCATTGGATACAATTTCTGTTTCAAGTGCTTAATATTTTTAATTTTCTTTGTAGACTGTAGAGCTCGTGGACTGATATATGATATGATTGTTATATGTGACATTTTATATAAAGTTATTTAATTTCTGAATGTTAATTAGAGTTTTAAACTAAAAAAAGTCAGTAAAAGCGGGAATAAGCTATCATAAGTCTAATAAGAGTAATCCATATAGCAATGTATAGATTCGTCATGGAGGTGTCGGAATTATGCCGCATTGTAGAGAAGTGCCTGAGTCGAAAACTTTCATACACAGTATATTTTGGTTTTATATAATTTATTTAAAATTGGGCATTAAATTTTACTATGCTTAATATCCATATAAAAATATAAAATTTAGACGCTTATTTAAGTGAAATTGTTTTAATATATCCCAATAAGACGCTATGACTCCCAATCCTCTTCTATTCCACCTTTTCCCACTCCCAATCCTCTTCCATTCCTACTTCTTGTCATACTTGTCTCTTATTATTAATAGCGAAACGTTTTATTGTCTCTTGAAAAATATAAAATACATAATACCGAGACAATGTGTGTTTCACTTTGAGATGTTTTATGTTATATGACTAAAATCTACATCACGTTAGTTTCCTTTTCAAGACCAAAGTAATTATCATCACGCTTATAGTCAGACCTAGCTTATGTTAAATAAGAAAATAGATAATTTTTTATATGTATATATATATATATATATATATATATATATATATATATATATATATATATATATATATATATATATATATATATATATATATATATATATATATATATATATATATATATATATATATATATATATATATATATATATATATATATATATATATATATATATATATATATATATATATATATATATATATATATATATATATATATATATATATATATATATATATATATATATATATATATATATATATATATGTAATTAAATAAAAATATCTATAATTAATATTATAAAGATAATTGAAACGTAAGTGGGAAGTCTTTCATTTAATCCTTCATATACCGGTTGGAAAGTTAATAAGAATTCGCGGCGCGAACGTCATATTAATATGTGAAATATGTCGTCGCATTTAAGCTTTGCTCCATCGATATCGGATATTTTATTGTATTTAGCACGAGCTTTTGTATGCAACTTTATCTATAAAAATTATTTATTCGATCAAGAAATCTTGTAAAAATCTTGTATTTTTATATTATTATTATATTATATTAACTTTTAGACAAATTGAAATTATGTGTCAATGTTTCATAGACAATTGATTAACTTAACATTTATTTATTTATATTTAACAAGGATATATTTATTTATATTTAATTAAAGGATCGTCGTAGAGCAGAGGTATATCGTCTACCTGTAAACATAATGGTTTGTTGGTTTGATTTCCACTCGAGGATTTTTCTATTACCATTTTCTTCGCTCTGGCAACTAGGTGAAATATGGCGTTGGTTTCCGTCACTCAACACACAGTGCCTCAAAAAAGGCAGAAAGAGGGGACGGAGAAAGCAGAGACAAACAAGGGAGTGTCTTAACACTAGATTGCTATTGTTCCTGCAGTTAACTCTGCCTACGCTGTCATGTGCGGGATAAAGCGTGAAGCTAAAAAAACAGTTATGACATCCATGGGCGAAGAAAATTGACCAACATCGCACGAAGAACTGCTTAGCTGAAGTGGCAGTGGGTGGAGCACATAGCAAGGAGATCCGATAACCGTTGGAATGTAAAGGTTCTTTTGAGTGGCACTCACGCTCGGTGGGCAGGCGACCTGATTAAGGTTACTAAAATCCTCTGGATTCAGGTAGCGTAGAACTGATCATGGAGATCTTGGGGTGATGGTTATATCCAAAGTCAAAGTTATGTCAATTTTATTCAAAATAAGAAGTACATGCTTCATTTTATTGAACGTCAAATAATTTAATTTGCCACCAGTTCGCTAAAGTTAATGCCTCAGATCTGAGAAGAACCGGCGCAAGGAACTCAGAGGGACTTTACAGATTTTTTTTTAATTTTACAGCAGTGAACGTTAAACGAATATTTGATGACGTGTATGTGTTGCGTGTGTGTTTTCGTGTGTGTAAACACACACGTTTGGGTGTGTGTGTGTGCAGTAGACGTACCTAGTCCATATATTTTATATCAATTAGTTACTCAGTAATGTTAAGTATACATGTGTCGATGTCTAAACCTTATAACTAGATGGGAAGGGATTTGAGCGTTTAAGTTTATTCTCTCGTATTGGAATGAATTAGTACAGTATTATTTGACTTATATGTCTTTCTTTTGAAACCTTCTTGGGCCTGGTGTTTTTATTTTTTTAGCCTCGCGCACTATCCATGCACACACATGGCAGGGTAGACAGAGGGAATGCAGGAACCATGGGAACCTGGTGTTAAGACACTCCGTTGCTTAGTCCTTGCTTTCTTTGTCCCAGCTTTCCGCTTTTTTCGAGGCATTGCGTGTTGAGTGGCAGAACTCAACGCCGCGCTTTGTCTAGTCCCCAGAGCTAAGAAAATGGAAATAAAAAATCCATCTTTTCCGAGTGGAAATCGAACCCACAAACCGCCGCGTTTTCAAGTAGACGCTACGCCTCTGCGCCACGACGATTCTCAAGTGTTTTTAGTCCTAGTAATCTTTTTTGACTAGACATTGTATCCCATGTGTTGCGGAGTAAACAGTAGGAATATATAATGCGCTTCATCTTAATAAGTGCTAAGTGGCGGAACTCAACGCCGCATTCTGTCGCTACTTTAGCGAGGAAATTAAAAACAATTTAATTAAAACTTTCAAGCTTCCCAAACATTATGTGAAAGGAAATTATAGTTTGATTACATATTATTTAGTTTTCTTTGTTCATCCCACTATATTATTAAAATCTTATCTAATTCAATATCACGTAATCAATCAACAAAACATTATTCTTAATGAGTGACTGATAAACAATGCACAGTTGAAATTACGCAATACAGAAACCTGAAATTTGTCATGAAAGTGAAGACTTCCTTAGGGAGCATAATACCCCTATTGTAATAAGTACTTAGATACTATTTCACTAAATTTCAATAGGAATAATTGCGATTTTGACGCTTTATAGTCCGTTTAAGTTGCTAGTATAGAGGGACCTGCAGGAACAGTGGAAACCTAGTGTTAAGATACCCTGTCCCCCATTTTCCAGTAGTTTCCCAGAGCGAAAAAAGGGAAATGAAATAGTCCATCTTCCCTCAGCGGGAATTAAACCCACAAACAGTCTAGACGCTACGCTTCTGCGCCACGACGGTCATCGGTCCTAAGAATTGTTAAATTCAAAACTAATTATTTACAAAGGATCATGTAAGCGAAGCTGCAAGCGAAAATTAGTGTTATAATCCGCAATTTTATCTCAAAATTATACATTAATTGGCCATTAATTAAATATATTTGATATATTTATGTCACTGGATTTTATAGTTATAAACAAATATAAATTTAAATTAATTGAATTGTTACATTTCATTTTTGTTATCAAATATTAGTAATTATGAATTCCTTTTAAATTTTAATATTACTATAATTAGTTACATAATTTATCATGAAATTATGTTTATAAATGATATTGAATTTACTTTGATATTAATCCAAATAGTTTATTTGTTATTTGTAATGTTTGAATATTATTTAACACAGATTATATAGGATAAAAATATAGATAAAATAAATATTAGTCTATCATTCTTTTGAGGAAATCCCTGAAATATAGAAGCTACGCCGATATTTGATTTATGTTCTGTGTAAAATAAATGAAACGTGAAATGTTTCACTACACTAGCGTAAAGTTATACTTACAGCTACTATGAAAAGACATGGAAGCTTTCGATACTATATAACACATCCCTAGGGGAAGCTTTCTGAGACTTCCCTACAAATTGAAATAAAGATATCTATCGTGATTTTATTGCAGAATTTTATTGTTCGTACACTATCATCTACAAATGTATAGAAATATATATATTGATGCTACGTTTTTATGTTAATTTTATTTGTATGATAGTTACATTGTTGTAACAGATGATAATTCTCACTGTATATAGAATAAATGCTTAAAAAAAAACATATAAATCTTAGGACACAGCCAGATTCGAATCCACGACTCTCGGAAATCGTCCATGAACTCTTCTGCCACCACTACCACTGTGGCCACTGAGCTATAGTTCAAATTTATATATCTTTGCTTCAAGTTTTTTTTTTTTATATTCATTAAGATCTGCCATCCATTACGCAACACGTCAAATTCGTGTGGAAAGTAGAGTTTTTTGATACTTCATTGTGTAAAATTAATGAAAAAAAGAAATTTTACATCTTTTTTAAGTATAGACTGTTGAGACTTTTAAGTTATTACAATAAAGTACTTACTAGTTAGTTACTTACTATCTGATTCGTACTTACTACTTAATATCTGTAAGTGAATATGTTAAATAAGTGATGTGATGTGGAATTTAAATATACACGGAAAATATTACTTTTGCATAAATAAAACCGTCGTGGCGCAGAGGCGCAACGTGTGCCTGTAACGCGACGGTTTCTGGGTTCGATCCCCAGTCGGAGAAGATGGATTTTTCTATTTCCATTTTCTTCGCTCCGGCAAACTAGGCAAAGCGCGGCGTTGAGTTCCGCCACTCAACACGCAATGCCTCGAAAATGGCGGAAAGCGGGGACAGATAAAGCAGGGACTAAGCAACGGAGTGTCTTAACACTAGGTTCGTATGGTTCCTGCAGTTCCCTCTGCCTACCCTGCCAATGTGCGGGATACAGCGTGAAGCTAAAAAAAAAAAAAGCAAATAAACGTAATACATTTTTCACTATTATATTCTTTTAGACGAAATAATCTAAAACATAATAAGTCTCAAAATCAAAAACCATTTATTCATATAGGTATCACAGATACACTTATGCACGTCAATATTTATCTATTACCATTTCGGAAAGGTGCTTTGTCATGGAGGAGAAGAAATGGCGAAAGAACCTCCTCAGCACATCTGTTAAATAAAAAAAACAATTTTACATACAACAAATGCATTACAAGTATCGCCTAGCCTGAGCGGAACCGGTTGCAGAACTGATTAACTCCACGCGTCTTTGTCATTGATATAATCATCAACCCTCTTCTCTCTTCTTCTTCTTATTTATATATATGCATATTTTTTACTTTACGCTTTATCCCGCTCATTGCATGGTAGGTGGAGGGAACCGCAGGAATTTGTATTACATTAGAGTCAACCTAAGATGTTGATCAAGCGAGCAAAGACATGAACGAAACGCTTATTTGCCAAAAAACCACTGCAAAATTTGTCATGTATGCCGTAAATGACATTCGTATACTCGACGATTCAAAAATGCTTACTTTAAGAAAGATTTCAATTAATCCAAAAATAATAAAAATATTAATTACACGACTCATGTAGTAAAATAATAGAAACATATATATGGTCCAAACATTTTGACGGGGAAGTGTTAAATATTCGTGAAGAAAAGAAAGAAACCAGATAAAATTGAGCTTATTTTATGAAATACTTAGCAAATATAGATTTAAAATGTGAACTTTGCTAGATATTTATTAACTATTATTGTTATTTTTTTAGGTTTATGTTTTGTCTCGTTCGTAGTATGGTAACCTCAGGAACCGCCTTTTTGAACCATTGTGTGTTGAAATGCGGAACTCAACGCCGCGTTTTGCCTATTATTTAATATTTATTGTTTCATATTTGTTAAATTAACCGTTGCTATTAAATATATAAACATAGATGATATAGAGCTACATATGTCAAGAGTACATGTCTTGACATTACTTTGATGAAATCAAACGTAAAGCAAGTGAAATTAAGAAAACGCTTACTATATAATTATAAGGCCCTAGATATAAAAGATTAAAGACCTAAATAAATTTATTTTTAGATTTTCATACTGTTACGTGATGAACGAATTTACCTTTTTGTGTCTAGACACATTGTGCCCTCGGCCTTAAATAAAAACAAATTACTTAACTTTTCTTTTACATTATCAATAACAAAGTTAATTTAATAAATTAAAATTGTATTATTACTTTATTTTGAATAATTTGTACAAAACATATATTATTACAACAATATACATGAATATCAGTATTGCCCGACCAGTTCACAGGATGTGACCTCGTTAGGAGTCGGCGGAGGCTGCCAATATTCCATCCAATCAATCGCCTTGAACTAGGTCGAATGTCTTACGTTAGATTAAAGGGAATATTAAGAATCATAATATCAAAACTAACCCTGTTTAATTTTCTTTTATATATATATATATATATATATATATATATATATATATATATATATATATATATATATATATATATATATATATATATATATATATATATATATATATATATATATATATATATATATATATATATATATATATATATATATATATATATATATATATATATATATATATATATATATATATATATATATATATATGTATATATATATAAGCATATAAACGCGGGCGATTTCAGGGTTCGATTCACACTCGGAGAAGATGGATTTTTCTATTTCCATTTTCTTCGTTTTGGAAACTAGGCAAAGCGAGTAAGGCGGAAAACGGGGACGGAGAAAGCAGGGACTAAGCAACGAAGTGTCTTAACACTAGGTTCATATGGAGCCTGCAGTTCCCTCTGCCTACCCTAATATATACGGGATAAAAGCGTGAAGCTATAAAAAAAATTAAAAAAATATACCTATATAAAAGTCATTCTTACAAATCTATTTTAACTTAATACCATCTTAACAAAGTTGAAACTCTTTTTGCTAAAGCGTAATTTAATACGATCTCTGCAACCTCGCCACGTTCATTAATTATGTAGATATCGAAGTGTGCACTATATATAGAAGACCCTTTGTCTTCTATACAATGTTTGAAATTAAGAAGATACTAATGGCATTTTAGCCTATTATTTTGCAACCCTTATAAGCGTTCACTATTATATATAGGTTAAAGTTTGTTTTATATATAATTTAATTTATTTAATTTGTTTATATAATTTGATTTTAATTTGTTAAATACAATTAAGAAAGTAATCTAATTAGTACACTCATAGCACTAAGGCGCGTGCCCGTAAACATGATGGTGTGCAGGGTTCATCCCCACTCACAGAGAATTAATTATTTTCATTTCCTTTACTCTGATAACAAGAAAAAAGAACTACGCAACACGTAATTCCTCGTAAAGCGAAAAGCGGAGAACGGAGTGCCTTAATATACAGACACTACGTACACTGCGCACACATGTTTAGTCACTACTATTTTTGACTTTTCGATTTTTAACATAATGACATACCTCAGTTAGCCCGTGTTTCTGATCGATCGGGTTAAATAATAAAACAAGATAATTTTTTTATTTTCAGCTTCAAGCTTTATCCTGCACATGGCAGGGTAGGCAGAGGGAACTGTAGGGACCGTGGGAACCTAATGTTAAGACACTCCGTTGCTTAGTCACTGCTTTCTCCGTCCCCGCTTTCCGCCTTTTTTCGAGGCATTGCGTGTTGAGTGGCGGAACTTAACGCCGCGTTTTGCCTAGTTTGCCAGAACGAAGAAAATGAAAACATAAAAATCCATCTTCTCCGACTGGGGCTCGAACCCGGAAACCGTCGCGTTACAAGCAGACGTTGCGCCTCTGCGCCAAGACGGTCCTTGGTCAAAAATTTGTTATTGAAATTTGATTTGAATTACTTATTTTAGCTTCACGTGTTAACGCATATATACTAATGTAAGGAGAAAAAAATAATAAAAACGTCACTTATGCTTAATCTTATTCTTTAATCTTATGCTTGAATTCTCGAATTATCTCTCTTATATCTCGATGTTGACTGTCTAGTTAAGGAAATCAATGATGCACATTATCTGTCACCGTGAACAAATATATACAGTTCAGTCACCGATGTGACTACCGCAAACACAACTATCGAGTTAACAGTATCACTGTCTAAAGATGGCCTCAAAACAATATATAAATAACTGAAGAAATAGCTTCATACAGTTTAGCATATAGCAGGGTGGATATAATATTAAGGACTTAGAGTTAAGTCACTCCTTTCTCCAGTTTCCACCCAATTTTTACATATGGCGTATTGAGTAGCACTACTCTTTTTATTACTAGAGCGAGAAAATGAAATACCCCCTTAACCTCCGAATCGTTGGAAGTGGCACTAGATTCTTATGAAAGCATCTAAATGAGGATCATATACCCATCGCGTACTCTGTCAGAAACTTCTCAATTGCACCGCAATGACCTCGTCGTAGGATTTACATTTTACAATATCTAGAGGTCAGCCGCTACGACTTGAAAATGAGGCCAGAACGAAAACGGATGCTGCAAAATGCCGAGAGAATATTAATACATGCAGCATCCTTTTAACGTAACAAATTGGATTTATAGTAATCTATTCCAGTCGCAATAGAATATTCCAGATTGCTTAAAGGCTAGTAAAATTTAATCTCTATGAAATTTTACTGTTATATATATATATATATATATATATATATATATATATATATATATATATATATATATATATATATATATATATATATATATATATATATATATATATATATATATATATATATATATATATATATATATATATATATATATATATATATATATACATGCAAGTGTGGCGTTGAGTTCTGCCACTCAACATGCAATACCTCAAAAAGGCGGAAAACCAGCAATAAACAGTAGGTGCCCACAGTGTTTGTTACGAACGGCATAAAGCGTGAAGTTGTGGTAGTTTTTGTTGATCTCTTTTAAACATAACATTGGTATGGAACTTCTCAACGAACGTGTCCAACTCAAGTTACGTAAATAAAAAAAACCGTTTAATTAAAATAAATCATAATAATTCCACAACGTCGTTTTATATTAAAGACCCAATAGTTTCCTATAGAAGTAAGTTATCAGTTGCAGAAGCCGATTACGAAATACATTTACAAACCTGTAAATACCGAGATAAACGAGGAGCTTTGTGCATAACGTAAGCGTATCCTGGATTTACTAAATGATTGCCAAAAGCACAACTTGTATACGAAGAGCTTAATTTGCAACTCGATATTCGATCATATTCGGCTTGTTTCCACACATGATTTTCTTTGCTTGGTCTACATGGTTATTTGTTTTTAAATAAAAAAAATTTAAAATATTAATTGCGTTTATATTATTATCGTTTTTTTTGTAAACCCGATGTTTCAAACGCTGCAGTAATCTGTGGTCACGGGGATAGACTAGAGGTGGACTGAGGTGGCACTCGTCTGTCAGTTGGCTTCTGTGTTGCCTCGTATATTGCTCTGGCTACGAATGAGCTGACTCCATCCTCCTCTATCTAGTGTGGGTTAGGCATTTTAAAGTTTTTATAAGTGGATATCAAATGGTAGTTAGCTTAATACCGTCTTCTCTATTGAAATTAGAATATTTTTGTATTTCAATCACTCCGTGGATCATTCTGCAAGTACGTCTGTTTTCCCTAGCGAAATAATAAAAAACATAAAATTTATGATGACGTAATGACTCACACATTACTGTATTTGTTGAGTGGTCACACACAGCAGACTTCAATATTCGCCCAGTTTTGACATCTGATATATGTTCCTTCACCCAACACCGACGCTTTCTTTGCTTGACCAAAGTACGACTTAACAAGCTATATTATACGACAAATAAGCTATATTATATGTAACTCGTCTCAAAAATTGGTTCACTTTTTTTATAAAGCTTAAAAATGGTTTTTATAGAAGTTTATTCATTAAACATTTATCAAATTACGTATGTCACATTTTTCCGAAACTATAAGAACTATACTGTTGGAACTTGGTAAGTATATCTAGACTCGATTTTTCGAAGATTTTACCAAAAAAATAGAAGATATTTTGAAACTTGAACTGAAACTCAATTTTTGTATCGAATATCTTTGAATGAAAAATATTTTGAATTAAATAGTTTACCGAGAAACACTTCAAAAGTGGTAAAATATGTGTCCACCGCCTTTAACTTCTAAAATAAGACAAAAAGAAACTAAAAAATATATAACACATAAATCAATGTAAGCTTCCACCGAAAATTGATTTGTAAGTAGTATGAAAAAAAAAATTTAAAACAATAGTAATTGTAATGTAATAAATAGTATAGCAATTTATTTTCATCTTTCATAAATCGTAAACCTTTTTCTAACTCAATTAACTGAAATAAAAAATAAAAACAACCAAGCATTTTATTTCATAAACATAAACCCTGAACTATATTCTATTGAAAAATCTATAATACTTAAAAAAATCGTTAAATACTTTCCGAGGAGGCAGACAGACGAGGCAGGGGACTTTGTTTTCGAAACATATATATAACAATATTCTTATAGCATGATATATATCTTATTTATAAAATATATTTTATATAGCTGAAATTAGGTCAGTTGGAGAGTTGTTGCATATAGGCAACGGTCCGTATTAGTAGAGAAGTACTGTAGGACATTTTTCTTAAGCGATTTAAGTCATTTAAAGCAAAGCGAAACGCAGAATCTCTATGCGAATACGCTCAACACTTATGGTTTACATGTGTTAGGATGTTATAATGAAAATATACTTATTATTATATTAACTTATCATTATACTTACTTATTGTATATACATATTTTATAGATGAAATTGGTCCTAGCGTTTACTTTTATTATCATCCACGTGTACGTCAATTACCAGAAAGTAGGGACGACAAGGGACTTCAATGGCTATAGAAATCACTCTATTATTGAGTAAAATATTCCATTTCATATATTAATTTGTATTTATTGAAGAAGAATATCGTAGGATTATCATAGGGAAAGGTAATGTGTATATATATATATATATATATATATATATATATATATATATATATATATATATATATATATATATATATATATATATATATATATATATATATATATATATATATATATATATATATATATATATATATATATATATATATATATATATATATATATATATATATATATATATATATATATATATATATATATATATATATATATATATATATATATATATATATACATACTTTAATAAAAAAGTATTTACTTATTTTTTTGCCACAAAGAACGAAAAAGGACAATATTTTACATTACAAATTTATGTTATACATTAATACCATTGTAACGCACAGGCGTAGCGTCTGCTTGTAAACGTGACGGTTTATGGGTTCGATTCCCACTCGAGGAGAATAAATTATTTTTATTTTTTTGGCTCTGGCAATAACGCAAGGCTTGGTGCCAATTGACTCAACGCACAATATTATAAAAGGCGGAATGTAGCTCTACTACCAATAAACTAAAAGAAGTAAAGGGTGATAAACGATATATATATATATATATATATATATATATATATATATATATATATATATATATATATATATATATATATATATATATATATATATATATATATATATATATATATATATATATATATATATATGTGTGTGTGTATATTTAAAATATAATGTTACGTAAAATGAAGCGATAAACATTTGAACGAAATCATTTGAATTTCAACGCTTTTGAAGCAAAAAAAGCTAATTTGGCAACCACCTTCAGCGTATCTGGTACAGCGAAGATAATCTTACGTCGCGTTACATTAGGTTGTAACTTACATTGATGGTGAGAATAATTGTGCATTTATTTTTCAATATTTCATATTAGAATAACTTTTTCTTTACATTATCTTTGTGTTTTTCTGTTAAAATAAATATGTGTATATTACATAGATTGTAAATATAAATCAATAAATTAATAGGCAAAGCGCGGCGTTCAGTTTCCCAACTCAACACGCATGCTTCGAAAACGGCGAAAAGCGGGGACGGAAAAAAACAGAGACTAAGCAACGGAGTGTTTTAACACTAGGTTCCTACGGTTCCTGCAGTTCCCTTTGCTTACCCTGCCGTGTGTGTGGTAAAGCGTGAAGCTACAAAAAAAGCTTAAGCTTACCTATGTGGGATCCGATGTGTTCTTATTTTCATAAAGTCAAAAGTTATGTTAGTCTTTTATTATTTCGATTAAAGTATATTTTAATTTACTCGTAATTTTAAGTAATAATTATAACTAGTATTTTTCTTATTTCAATCAAGAAATTATTATTTTATGTAAATACTTATCGTAAATAAAATCCTTTGTTTGTTATTTATTATTTTCTGTAATAATATTTGGTTCGCAAAAGTGTTGTAAATAACAGAAGATAGAATTATTTTTATGTATTTTCTTTACTTTACGTTTTAATCTGCTCATAGCAAGGTAGGCAGAGGGAACCTCAGGAATTGTGGGAACCTAGTATCAAGACTTTCCGTTTTCCGCCTTTTCGAGGCATTGCGAGATGAGTGGCAAAAATAACACTGCGCTTTGCGTAGTTGCAAGAGCGAAGAAAATGGAAATTAAAAAATCCATCTTCCTCGAGTGGAAATCGAACTCACAAACCGTCGCGTTATCAAGTAAATGCTGAAACTGACGCAGACGCAGAATCGAACAAACCGTCACGTTTTATTTTTATATATTAATAAATAAAAAGTATTCGGGAGCCAAACGCTGCGGTCCCTGCATACCTCTTTCGCCTCGTCCGCCGTCATTATCGTCATAATTTTTACTTGTAATTGCTCCAGTATCATCGACACAACGTTTTCCGTCAGCCGAGTCTACCATTATTAATACAATACATATATTTCTAATAGTTATACTTTCTATAATTTCCTATACTAAATTTTGTAAGTATGATTGTGTGAAAATTAACATCACACGACGTTATCCTTCACAGAGTTTTATCGTTTTATTATAGTAGTAAAAAGTTGCTTCCCATCGATGTACGCTTGCTTCTTTGCCTACTGTTGTTTAGTAGATGTTACAAATAAAAAAATCCTCTTGTACCGAAAAATCCATACGTCGAAAAAGTCTATATTTTATTTCATGACGTCATTCAACCTACACTTACTACCTACGATCAAACGTACCTCCTGTTTTAGTGTTACATATGTCATATAAAACTCTTAGCACTTCCCACTTAATATTAAGTATAAATTTATTTCCATAAAAAATATTTTATATAATTTATTTTATAATTATTTTTTACATTGTTTAGTTACGTACATATCAAATTGTAAAT
Source organism: Dione vanillae (assembly GCA_037178615.1). Taxonomy (NCBI): domain Eukaryota; kingdom Metazoa; phylum Arthropoda; class Insecta; order Lepidoptera; family Nymphalidae; genus Dione; species Dione vanillae. The sequence continues at coordinate 271,927 of JAZFAU010000234.1, read as the reverse complement.
TAGTATTTACACTAAATAAGTATATAAAAAACATATATTTTTAGTGTATAACATATGTCACTCATATATATTAATAATATAGAAGATACGTATATAAATTCTGATTGTAATTGTGGTAGTTTTACATTGAGTGTACAAAATCTGATAGGCTACCCGATCCTACGTTACATAGCTATGCACGTAGAGACCACGTAACCGCTAGTTTCGCTGCTGGCTGTACAAATGACCCGAAACTTGATTAAACCTTGATTACAAGCTAAAATAGAACTTTTACTCTTAAGATTACTAAAATACTTTTCTTTGCATTTAAATTTATATACTTAAATTATATTTTTATCATTTTGGTAATAGTTATTGGTACTTCTTTTCTAGCTTATCACACTAGGTTTTTTTCCTTAATCATTGACCCTCCTAACCATCCTTTTAAATATTATATTTGATATTAATGTTCGGATAATTAAAATACTATTATCTATTCATTCTATGCAACTAAACGTTTATGTTGAAGTTGGTTTTGCTATTTGATTATTATTTTTTGTTCATATAACAGCGTTTGTAACAGTTGTTTATATAACAGCGAGTATGAAAGATAATGTATTTATTTATAGAACTTAGTGACTCCATTCTTCGCTTAAACCTTAGATATTCTCATCTTGTATTATACAACAATCAGACATAGATATCTTATGTTTTTTTAATCATAAACAGATACAGCCCATTTCTCTGATAACATACATATATATGTTACACTATATTCACTTAAAATATCTCTCAGTTAAACTTATTCTTATTATATTCTTAGTTACTATCCAGTATAAAATGAAATCAATTGACGTATATGGGATCGCGTCATAGGATCTTTAGTGCGCAGCATCCAGAGCATCTACTATTAAATGTCAGTTTCATATCGCACAGATATCAAATGATTGATTATGACATACGAATAAATTTCTTATGTACGTGAAAGATATATCGATACGACTCGTTAGGTTTTATTTTTTTATATTCAATATATAAATATAGTATATATGTAGATACGTGGGCATATTTCATACTTCATACTTCATTCTAAAGAACGAGAATGTATGTTATATAATTTTTTGTATGTCGCATGTTAAGACCATTGTAGTGTAGAAACATTACATATGCCGTAAACGCGACGGCCTGTGGATTCGATTCCCAGTCGGGGAGAATGGGTATGTATTTCATTTACATTTTCTGTGCTCAGGCAACTCGGCAAGAGCGGTGTTGAGGTCCACGACACAACACAAAATGCTTTCAAAGAATGATGCCTAATACCTATCCTGCTGTTTTAAAATAAAGAGTAAACTTGAAACACACACATATATATATATATATATATATATATATATATATATATATATATATATATATATATATATATATATATATATATATATATATATATATATATATATATATATATATATATATATATATATATATATATATATATATATATATATATATATATATATATATATATATATATATATATATATATATATATATATATATATATATATATATATATATATATATATATATATATATATTTATATATATATATATATATATATATATATATATATATATATATATATATATATATATATATATATATATATATATATATATATATATATATATATAACAATTCAAAGCAAGAATACCTATATTATTGAAACTTGCAGCTGCATCACATTCATCGTTATACTGAAGAGGATGGATAAAAGGCTTAGCCATACCGCTCTTAGCATAGCTGCACTGTTCATTTTACTAGTATATGGTCTTACCTAACGAGGTGAGTACGTAAGATTATTTCAACTTAAATTAAGAAATTGGTATATAATTTAGTTTTTTTTTATCAATATGACATATATAACTTTACATGTAGCGTTGTGGTGCAGATGCATAACGTCTGCCTCTAAACGTCAGTATGGGTTCTATTTCCATAAGGGGAAGATTTGCAAAACGTTTTGTAGCAATATCTATGTAAGTCTGGCTCTAAGCGCGACGGGTCTAGGTTGGATTCACTCACAAAAGATGAATTTCCAGTTTCTCAACTAGATTCTACATGCTCATCTTGTCAAATGTAAGCTTATCTGTAATAGAAGTTATTTCCAGTCGATATACGAATGAGTAGAACAGACGTTTGTAACTATAAAAGGTAAAGCCAAGCCAAAGTACCCATACAAATACAGATATAAGATAAATACTACTGAATATCTATTGGACAGACTAAGCGGATATGATTCTACAGTTTTCATTTAAGAAAAAGATTTTTTACTTAAAATAATATATAGTGATTGGCCCAAGAAAATAATACTAATAATCTTTTTTACACGACAATAATAACCTTTTTTAAACGAAAGAAAAATGAAGACCTGACGTGAAACTTATGATTTCCACGAAAATCTCTATAAACCCAGGTACCGCTACCATATTCAATGCTAAAATGAATTAGAATAGCGATGGTTATAAAGCCAAGCCCAAAGCCCAGCGATCTAAGTCACAAATTTGTATTAATATTGATATTTCTCGACTTGAATTCGAACTTGCCACCACGTGATTAAATAAACAATAACTCCACCTCATTGGTAGCATTACCTACATGTGTACAACAATACAACCTAATATTAACTGGTACTCGGGGACGATAAACTTTTCCGTCCGCTTTATTGAGCGTTCAAGCGATATATGGCCACTGTATTAAGACAAGCTGATGTATTATAGCTATTATGTCTTTGTAATAATTATTTTTTATAATTTTCTCTCTCTCTCTCCGAATTCTCTTTCTCTCTTCTATAGGTTCTTATGTCAAATTCTGAGTTTCATACTATAGGACTTATCGATTTGCTGTCTTGATGCACTTTGTACCATCAATTCTATTAAATTCGTGTTCCCAACGTTTCGTTTATCACCATTTATTTCTTTTAATTAAATGGCGTAACTCAACTCCAAGCTTTGCGTTATTGCCAGAGCCAAAAAAAATAAATAAAAATAATTCATTCTCCCTGAGTGGAAATCGAACACAAAAACTGTCGCGTTTTCAAGCAGACGCTATGCCTGTACGTTGCAATGACATTAACACTATAAATTGAAATATTGCCATTTTTCGTTTTTTAAGATATTATTTATTTATTTATTTATTTATTTATATGGTCCACCAACAGAATAAACACAAAGCATGAAAATATATTACATACAAATTCAGATGACACATTACAAAGTGTTAATTCCAATTACAGGTGAACTCAACATGCTCCAGTGATATACTTTTTTTTTAGGTAAACATTTTCAAAATGATAGTTACATTATTTAAAAAAAAAAAAACAAAAAAAACAAGTAAATACTGACAAGAATATAAATCATTAATAAATATTATATGAACAGTATTAATTAAATGAGAAAATAAACATAAGCTAAGTGAGAGAGTGAGTCAAGCCTTTGCGTATTTTATGTTTAAAGTGTTGTATGGCATCAAAAGCTATATCTAATTCCTCAATGTTGCTGGATATTTCATTATATCGAGACAGGAGTGCCGGTATGGGAGAATTCATTCCTAATTTAGTCCTGTAGACCTTAACATAGAAATATTGTCTAGGTTTTCGAGGCACACTATACGGCACATGTAATGCGATCTGACTGACTAAATATTCTGAATCTACCATGTGGTTAAACAATTTGTACAAGAATGAAAGATTTAATATTGTTCGACGTTTTCCCAGCGATATCAATGCAAACTTCTTCAGTTGCGCATCATAATTAAGTGATTTATGGAGTCTCATTCGATATTTGATATGTTTTAAAAATTTTCTTTGAACATTTTCAATTCTACGACAGTGAATGTTTTGACGAGGTGACCAAACAGGACAGCAATATTCTAGCTTAGTACGCACCAGATAATTGAAAACTGATATTACAGTTGATGGTTTTTTGAATTCCCTAGAACACCTCAGTACAAAACCTAAAGCAGATGTAGCAGACTTTACTATATTATTTATATGATTAGAGAAAGTTAACCTAGCATCAACTGTAACACCCAAATCGCGAATTTCACTAACCTCTTTCAAGGTTACTCCTAAAATTGTGTACGACGTTTCAAATATTTGGTTTTTCCTTGTTAGCTTCATGTGAAAACATTTACTGGGGTTCAGTTCCATTTGATTTTGTTTACACCATTTTATAATAGAATTAATATCACTCTGAAGAAGTTTTTCATCGTCCTCAGTCCTTATTGCACGTAGGAGCTTGAGATCGTCAGCAAACATAAATAGTTTTGAATATTTTACTTTTTCGCAGATGTCATTTATAAAGATATTAAAAAAAAGAGGCCCTAAATTTGATCCCTGAGGTACACCTGAAAGTATTTTGTATTTTTCAGAGATACTACCATTTAACACCACTCTTGATGTGCGATTATCTAAGTAGGACTTACACCAACTTAGTAGCGGATCTCGTATACCATATACTTTTAACTTTTCTACTAATATATTATGATTTACCTTATCAAATGCATTTGAAAAATCCGTATATATTGTATCAACTTGAATGTTTTGATCCATTAATTCAGCAGCTTGATTAATGTAACTGACAAGATTAGTGTTCGTCGATCTTTTTGGTAAGAAACCATGCTGATTTTTACTTAAAAAACTTCTTACATGATCCAGTAAAAGAGGGTAGACAAGTGATTCAAAAACTTTTGCTATAGTGGATAAAATTGAGATAGGCCTATAGTTGGAAATAAGTGTCTTTTTGCCTTTTTTGTGAACAGGTACCACTCTGGCTTCTTTCAATAGATCTGGAAATATTCCCTGTTTGAGAGATGCATTAAAAATAATTGTTAATGGAAGTGCCAATGCACTGGCACAGTTGCAGAGAAATATTGGTGGGATGTTGTCGGGACCACAGCTCTTGTTGATATTTAATAAATTCAATTTTTTAGCTACACTGTCTTTGCTCAAGATTATTTTATTAATGATATTATTTGAATTTATATGATCATAATCTCGTTCTGCTATTGTTATTAGATTATTGTGTTCTATTTTGTCTTTATACACGCTCGCAAAATGATATGCAAATAATTGAGAAATGTCTTCAGAAGTGGTGGCTTTTACATCACCCAAATGCATCTCACTCGGTAATGATAAGTAAATACTCTTTTTTTAGGGCTCCGTACAAAAATAAAAAAACGGAAATAGAATCCTTATAGAATCACTAGTGTTCCTGTCCGTCTGTCTGTCACAGCCAATTTTCTCTGAATCTACTAGACCGAGTCAGGTGAAATTTGGCAAGATGGTGTAATGCCCTGACCCGAACACAGATGTGAAACGTAAAAAATATTTTTTTGAAATAAGGGTAATCTTCGGGGAATAAATTAGGTAAATAAAAAAAAATGCGAACCTTACTGAGTCATATATCAAATGAAAGGGCTTATTATCAGGATCTCGAATATATATTTTTTAATTTTTTAAAATAAATAGTTTCGATGATATTATTGGTATAATATATATTACTGAATATAGTTTATGGTTTGTAGATTACAAGAAAACCTATAAGGATTTCATAATAATATGGTAATTTCGATTTCGAATAAAATGGTAATTTCGATAAAAAATGTTTTTAGGGAAAAAACGTTTTCGGGGGAAATATTATAATAATACATATAATAATATATATACATGAAAAATAATAGCATGCATTGTTAAGAGAACGAGCAAAACCAATTAGCAATAAAAATATTTATACATGAATGGATGATGCGGTATTGACACTTTCTTCAATTCTCCAAGTGACGATTACTCCACTATGCTACGACAGCTTTAAAGGTAATGTTAACAATTATTATTTTAGTAAAACCGCTTAATTTATCGTATAGCAAAAAATCTATATCTTTTAAAGAATTGAAAATATCTTTTGATATCTCAGAGATAAATTTTCATAGAGGTTATAAAATAAAACAAAACGCACTGGGTGCACCGTCTCTGCATTTGACGTGGCTTAGAGCTTTTACACGAGCTTTATTCTGAAAAGCTTTAGATATACGTAAATCGTGTTATTGCGGTCTATCGTCGGCTACCGCTACTTTTTGACTTATACATTCTGAGTTATTTATTTGTTCTTATTTAGGGTTCTGTACGTCAAAATTATAACTAGTTCATGGTGTGACTATCATAGCAACATACATCAATTCATCTAAATTGTCACGTCAACATATGGCAGTATGAGTTTGATTTAATGTGCTCTATAGGCATTGATATTTTAAAATGTAAGTTTTATGCACTTCCTTCTCATATAAACTATATTTGTGCTAAACTTCATACTCCTTCGCCTGCTCAATTTTTGCTAAGATATGTTTAAAATTTTTGCTTCATTAAGATAGATACTAATTGTTACTGGAAAAAGTTATTGGAGAAACCCCTTAAAAGGTTTTGTCAAATATTCACATCCAAATTCGCAGAGTAAAAGTTAATACGGAAATCAACCACAAAGAGATTGACATTAATTTAATCCACAGATTGCCTTTATAAAGGTAAAGCCCTATTTGAATTTACAAACTCGTTAGATGCCGTCAACGACGTTGGAGGCATAATTCTGAGGGGAACTCCAGGTACTAGATAGCTGTAGCTTTAGATAAATACAACTTAGTTTAAAATTTAAGTTTTTGGTTTTAATTTTTATGTGTTTAGGATTAGGTTTACCTTAATTTTAATTCAATCAAAAAATTCTTCATTTAAATCTTATTATTTATTATATTATATATTTAGGAACCTTTTTAAATAGAGATAAAGTCTTAAAAACTAAAAAGTTAAAGGATGAGGATATTGTAAAAGACGTGTCAATCGTTCTAAATAGTATTAAGCTTTAAAAAGAGGTAAAAAAGTAACGCTACTCTACCTCCTTACAAAATTGTGTTAGGTTGATATATTAAATTTACTTTTGATCATGTTTTTTGGTACTAGGATAAGGTAAGATAAGTTAATTTATGTACTACATACTAGCGACTCGCTCGCTTAAATCATATAAACTGTGCTTTCATTCACTTTATGCATTGTTTAAAAATCCATATAAATTAAAACAATATTTATGTGAAATAATTTTGCAATAAATATGTGAAATGAATATTCGAACATCGTATATTACCACCCTTTGTATAGTTCTTCTCCATGAAAACAAAGTGTTTCCTCAAAAAAATATTTCTGGTCTTGCATATAAATCTATACCCAAACAAAAGTGAAACCAAATTAAGGAATTCAATCCACAATATATTTGTCAAGTAACAGTAAAATGGTCTAGTAAGGGGTAATCTGACATATCCTAAATCACTTTCACCTTTTCTCGCATCTCATCGAGGATAAGATGAATCATGCTTATACCACAAAAGACTTCGTTGAACGGAAAAGTAATTTTTACATTTTCACGAAAGGACATAGTTCTCACCCTATTTGTACAAAATTGAGAATCTGTAAGGGACACTATGATTTTTTTATGTTAGATTTTATGTCTTAGTTCAGAGCTGATATAGAGATTCTACGTAATTGACATAAGTAAATTAATTAAAAAAAATTCTGAGTCCCTTTTAATATGGACTGTGGCCTGAATCCAGTAGCCTCGATTGAAGTAATTTTGTCGTTTTAATGTAAGAAACTTGGGATAACGTTTTTGAAAATGCCACCACAAACTACCCTGTGATACTGAAAAGAAGAAAGAGTGCTGTGTGTTCCACTAATTTTTGCAGAACAACACATAAGGTTTATTATTATCAGTCGCCTAGATTATATAATACATTTAATAAAATTTTGAATATATATTCGAAGATACTACTGAAATGTAAGATAACTACAACTAATTGGCTCAAAACCCAAACTTAAATTGAAATAGAAAAATTACTATCTCTCTCTTAATGAAAGCAACGCATAACCAGTTTATAAAATGTATATAAAATATATGTATATAAAACGCACACCCGCACACACACACACACACACACACATACACACACACACCCGCACACACACGCACACACACACACACAGACATACACATACATACACACATCATCCGTTTATATATGCAAGCGGAGTTTACCTTTAAGTAGTTGTTGCACTGTACCCTAGATTATAAATACCTATTTTACATTGTATTGGTGTAAACAATTGTTGGTAAACCTATTAAAATAAATAAATAAATATATAATTTTGTGTGTGAACCACAATTTGTGTAAGCATGATAATTGTGACAGAAAATAAAAACTTTTTGTATTTTGTAACTAAACAAAGGTCAAACTAAAGCGAAGGAGAAGGTGAAGATCAAATTATTTTTTAATTATGCATTATTCAAAAACTTAGCCGAGTTAGAAGTGAATTGCGTTCATCTAACTGAACTGGCTGAACTGGATCAAATGATTTCATTTGGTTCGGAAACTATGTATACAATAATAAACAAGAATCGAATACGAAGCTTCATACTATCAACACGATACAAAAGCAATTATATTGTGCTACTACAATGCAATCTTGCTAATTGACGTCTTCAAGCAAATACCAGGTCGACGCCTTCAGAACATTAAGTAAATGTTTAGCTTAAGTTGCCCGTCATAACGACTTTCTCAGATTTCCCACGAGAAACAATTTTATATAAATTAAAATATTGTAAGGGGATAGTGTAATGTAGTGTTTTGACATTATTCTCTCTGCTTTTTCCACTGTCTGCTCAATTTTGGGTTTTATATATATATATATATATATATATATATATATATATATATATATATATATATATATATATATATATATATATATATATATATATATATATATATATATATATATATATATATATATATATATATATATATATATATATATATATATATATATATATATATATATATATATATATATATATATGTATATATATATATATATATATATATATATATATATATATATATATATATATATATATATATATATATATATATATATATATATATATATATATATATATGTATATATGTATATATATATATATATATATATATATATATATATATATATATATATATATATATATATATATATATATATATATATATATATATATATATATATATATATATATATATAAAACCCAAAATGGACTTTTCTATTTCCATTTTCTTCGCTCTGGTAAACTAGGCAAAGCACGGCGTTGAGTTCCGCCACTCAACACGCACTACCTCGAAAACGGCGGAATGCGGGGACGGAGAAAGCAGGGGCTAAGCAACGGAGTGTCTTAACACTAGGTTCCCACGGTCCCTGCAGTTCCCTCTGCCTACCCTGCCATGTGCGGGATAACGCGTGAAGCAGCAAAATATGTATATATATATATATATATATATATATATATATATATATATATATATATATATATATATATATATATATATATATATATATATATATATATATATATATATATATATATATATATATATATATATATATATATATATATATATATATATATATATATATATATATATATATATATATATATATATATATATATATATATATATACCAGTACGACATAAATAAGTTTTAATATTGTTGTTAATGCAGCTAAGCATTTCTTACTTTTATTGTACACCAGCCTCGTGACTGCTCACTACACGATGTTGTCTAAATGATATTAATAAATATATTTACACATAATATAAATACATAATTATATTTACCGGAAAGGATTTCTATGATTACATACGACCAAAACTCATTTGCACGAATGACAATTTAGTTAAAACTTGAGTAATATTGCTGTGATTACAGTTCCATATTGCCGTCTCTAATAAGATTGTGGGCCTAATTTTCATATTTTGTACTTGGGTACGTAATGTGAGTGATGTATATTATAATTGAGGCAGCATTTTCGACTAATGGAATATAGACGATGCCCTCGTGGCTCAGTAAATTTTTACCCTGTTAAATGCGATAGTTATAGGTTCTCATCATAATGAGATAAATATTTGTATTGATATTCAATTTTCATGATTTTGAAACAAAAAATAATTATTTGGCAGGCGTAAATTTTATTAAAAATTATAATTTTTTTAACGTCTAATTATGTAAGTAATTGTTAAACTGTAGAATTTAGTTTTAATGAAATGTAATTTTCTTTGGTTATTATAATGCAGTAAGGGCCTTTGGCCTTCTCCATACCCTTGTGTGACACGGACATATAATCGTCAAGGGACAAGGGAGGCAAGGGATCTATTTTAAATGTGGTGCTAGAAGCCGATGATGAGATTTCTCTGGACTCTGAAGTGCACAAATGTATCTGACCTCTCACAGGCTAAAGAGCGCCTTCTAGCAACTTGTTATTAGAGTATTGTGACCTTCGCAGAATATAATATGATAACCTCAAAAAGTTGATCTTCATTGGAAATATAGAAGACAAAGTATCCAAGATGATCACATTCCGAGTGGTCTCACCAGCTCAAATTTCAAATACACAAAAAATTTGGACTGTCGCTGGTCCTCGTAGAAGGCATAAGCCATTCGAGACACTAAATCAGTTCCGAATACATACCAACATGACCTCAATTTTCAGAGATAAAAGACAATAACAACAAAGATATGCTTACTTATTTATTAACAAAGACAAGGACCGCCGCGGCGCAGAGGTGTCTGCCTGTAAACGCGATGGTTTGTGGGTTCGATCTCACTCGGGGAAAATTGACTTTTCTATTTCCATTTTCTTAGCTCTGAGAACTAGCTCTGAGGCAAAGCGCGGCGTTGAGTTCCGCCACCTAACCCACAATGCCTCGAAAAAGGCGGAAAGCGGGGACGGAGAAAGCAGGGACTAAGCAACAGAGTATCTTGTGTGGATTAGGTACCTATGATTCATGCAGTTCCCTCTGCTACCCTACCATGTATGGAATAAACATAAAAAAAATATATTTATATCTTAAATAAGCCATAGTCGACAAACAATGTATGTGTACACAACACTTTATATGATATAGTTTACCAAAAAATCAAGACGCGACTGTTCCCGTCAATTGTGTTGATAAGTTCACTTAGTTTCACGTGTGTTGAACGCGTATATAGTGACTGTACTAGAGATTTTCACGTCCGCCCCGTTTATCTAGTCTGATGTCAGTTAGAGAGACATGGGAAACAGTAAACATTTATACGTTTATACTGTGGGAAATGTTAGCTTTTCTCTACCTTACTGATGTTAATTTTTACGTGTTCCTATAAGCTCAGTCCCACTGAGAATCACAGAAACTGACGATTTTGGGTTGTTATTTACTTCTTTTCTCAATCTGATATGATTAAATTTTTGAACTTCTTCGGAAGGATAAACAATTGACTTTCTCTCCGCTTTCAATGCAATAAATGGAATAAAATAAGCTAGGTCGCATTATTTATTCATTTAATTTATGCATATATTAGTATTGAATGAGATGCATGCACAAATATTTTTTAATATTGTCTATATAGTTTGTTTCTTATTAAATTTGTTTTTTCATAAATTCATATTTAACATTGTTTTTCATGTCGTAGCAGTGTCTGACTAAACGCGACGGTTGCAGTTTCGGTTCCCACTTGATGATTAATGTACTTATATTTTGATCTTTATAAGTTTCCATTCCAAAGTATTGTATAAACAAAACAACTAAAAGCCTAACAAACTATTATAATAAAAGATAATCTTTAAATCAAACGCTCCGTATAACATATGTATAAACAAAAAAAGATCACACATATATCGGCACTCGCTCCACCAATAATGTACCTTTTTTCCCGTCAGTTTCATTTATCTTGTGATATATCGCTTGGGAAGATATCCGTTCACAGACACGTGAGCATTCGGAACCTTTTAAGGTTTTAAGAATTACATTCTAAGCGTAGAATATAGTGTTAACAGATATATTTTAGTCTTATCTATCTTATTTTATCTTACACATGAATTCAATTAAAAGTTATTTAAAAAGTTCTTCGTAAAACTGTCTTGAACAAAAATAGAAAACCTAAATATATAAATGTATATTCTGAAACAACCAGTAACAAAACTACAGTCAGATCATGTAAACATCACATACGTTGAATATAATATTCAAGTTTTTTTCAATAAACAAGTAAGTAGTGCGCTCGAAGAGAACATGTGCGTCGTCTTATAAGCATAACATTTTTTAGAGATGGTAATTATGATTGATGATGAGTATCAAAATAATTTTTTTTTTAGCTTCACGTTTTATCCCGCACATGGCAGGGTAGGCAGAGGGAACTGCAGGGACCGTAGGAACCTAGCGTTAAGACACTCCGTTTCTTAGTCCCTGCTTTCTCCGTCCCCGCTTTCCACCATTTTCGAGGCATTACGTGTTGAGTGGCGGAACTCAACGCCGCTGCACAAATGTTATTCAAGCAAATTCAATTGGCTAACGTAGAATTTGCTTAATCAATTATGAATTGATCTCAAGTTTGAATATGAGCTATACTTTAAACTAATCTCTCTAAGTGTACGGTCTTCTCTCTAAATGTACGCAATTAAAATGCTTCTACAAATAACATACAATGGTGATGTATATTAAGCTTTATATATACATAATAATATACCCGCATTTGTCGGTTAAGGCAACCATAATTAATAAGGCAATAGTTTGTAGATGATGTCGTCTTTGAAATAGATTAGTGGTCTACAAAGAAAAATACATAATTTAAAGTTTAAATTTAGTATTAGTATCTTAATTTACTGTAAATTTATTGAATAATATTTGAGGACCGTCGTGGCGCAGAGGCGCAACGTCTGCCTGTAACGCGACGGTTACTGGGTTCGATCCCCAGTCGGAGAAGATGGATTTTTCTATTTCCATTTTCTTCGCTCTGGCATCTAAGGCAAAGCGCGGCGTTGAGTTCCGCCACTCAACACGCAATGCCTCGAAAACGGCGGAAAGTGGGGACGGAGTAAGCAGGGACTAAGTAACGGAGTGTCTTAACACTAGGTTCTTATGGTTCCTGCAGTTCCCTCTGCCTACCCTGCCATGTGCGGGATAAAGCGTGAAGCTGAAAAAAAAAATTATATTTTAATTTAATAATATTTTTAATATATTAGTTAACAAGGAGGAACGTGGCTCAGAGGCGCAGCGTCTGATTGTAATAGCGACAGCCTGTGGGTTCGGTTCCCACTTGGGGAGAATGAATTATTTCATTTCTAATTTCATCACTCTGACATCTAGGCAATCGATGCGATGCGTTCCGCTACTCAACATATAATTCTTCAAAACGTGGAGAGCAGGGAGCAGAGTGTTTGAACACAAGGTTCCAACGGTTTTGGCGATTCCCTCTGCTTATGCTGGTATTAAAATATGTTTTAATAAAATTTTTATGTGTTAAATATTTCATTTTGCTATTATTATAATAAACATTGTGATGTCCTTATATTAGATAGATTAGATTATAGATGCTTGTAGTATGTAATCATATTTTATTTTGAACAAGCAGTGTCGTTAAAGCAATGTTAAAGGGAGACCCTTATGATATCCAAAATATTATGTTACTCAAAACTCGTTAACGTGTATTGAAATATTGATTCATCTGTCTTCACGCATCATTATCGAATTTTACAAAGTTAACAAACCAATATATATATATATATATATATATATATATATATATATATATATATATATATATATATATATATATATATATATATATATATATATATATATATATATATATATATATATATATATATATATATATATATATATATATATATATATATATATATATATATATATATATATATATATATATATATATATATATATATATATATATATATATATATATATATATATATATATATATATATATATATATATATATATATATCAGAAAGTATATAGGGAGTACGGGGTAGCTTCCAAATTAACATTTATTAATTCCAAATTTTAATCATCTTAGAAACAAAACATGTTTAGAAAAACGTCTTAGAAAAACGTTTATGAATAACAATTATACATTTATAAAAAAGGGGTAACTATAATGTTATCAAAAATATAAATATAATGCGACTCTACATATATATTTTCATTTTTTATTTTATATTATAGAATGTTGATGAAACCTTCTTTAAGAAATAATAAATTTAACAACTAATTAAAAATTTTACTCCAACCATATTGATATTTATAGTGAAACCTAATCTTTCCGACCTGACAATGGCCATGTAGGTGGTACACAAGGAGAAATCGATAAATCTTTGCCTTCTTAGCTCCTTTCATTCCATTACGCAATTAAGATCGTCCTATTCAGTACTAGTCTATTTGCTGGTCTTTTTAAGGAAACAAAGTTTAAAATGACGTTACTACAATGTGTTTAGGGGAAATATTGCTTGGAAGCTTTATAGAGTGATCTATGTATAAACTTTATAGCCGATTTCACAAATTTATGGAATAAAATTGCGATAAAATATTTTTAAGACTACTTTGCTATGTAAAAGTTTAGTTAAATTTGACCACCAGTACTGCACTTCCAGGTAAAATGGCGGACATAGCGCCAAAATTGCGGAAACATTATCTTCTAAAAGTTATATTTTATAACCAAAAGCAAGAGCAGCGTGGGACGGCCTCCGTCCAGGTGGACGGACGACTTGGTCCAGGTTGCAGGCAGCCACTGGGTGCGAATAGCATTATACAGGGTGCACTGGAGGTCCCTGGGGTAGACCTATGTTCAGCAGTGGACGTTCTACGGCTGACATGATGATGATGATTCAAAAGCTATATCTAAGCTTAAAGTATATATTAATATTATGACTGAGTATCAAGAAAAACCGTGAAATACATCGACATTTTTTTTTCGCCAAATCTATTTCTCATTTAGCTAAATAAGCAAAAAGATCGCAAAAAATAAAACAAAAACAAAAGATAGCGTTTTTCTAAATGTCAATTCCATTAGACCAGATTAATTGCAATGGCGACAATTTTTTCCATGTTGTTTTTTCAGAATATCGCTTTCGTACTAATCTCGATGTATAAATCAAATTCATATTTGCAAGATCTCCCAAATTTCATTCTGGGTCAGGGAGGATGGCCTCCTTTTTTGCAGTGATAATGTTAAATAGCGAATCTCGTAACGACTATCTAAATTACCGTATAAAAAACTTATAAAAGCAAGTAATGGTATTAAGATTTTATAATATTTTTCACAATTTAAATAGATTTTTGCTTTATATATAGCAAGATAGTTAGAGCGAACCGAATAAGGAACCGAAAATACCTATTGTCATGTCACTCCGTTACCCGCTTTTCGCTTTTCAAGACATTGCGTGGCGGGACTTAACGCCGCGCTTGGCTAATTATCAGAGCTAAGGAAATAGAAAAGAAAAATCTGTCTTCCTCAAGTGGAGCTCGACTGAGCCCAGAAACCGTCACGTTACCTGGCAGACTAATAATCATACTAACCAGTTGGGTCCCCGTAATTGCTCCCACGCTCTAGTATCATGACAAAACGCAGCGTTTAAATAAGATGCTATATTTTTCGATTTTGCTGTTCTTTCGCTGAACAATTAAGGCTGTATTTACTTTATTTGAAAATATTACAATATTCTTATACATTTTAATTAAAATTACAGTATAATTGCAGACAATAAATCTTAGTTTCATAAAAGTATGTAAGTTCTTAGTGTATATTTGCTATAATATATAAAAACGCTATGGACTACAAGCTTTACGATGTCAATCGAGAAGTGAATGATAGACGAGGCCAAAAGAACGTTTTAGATGGCATATATCATTGTAAGAAGGGATGTTCCTATACATCATCGAGATTTCTTCTAACATTTAGCTTTTATTTTTATACGCTTACTTTCAGTTTTATTCTTGTCGAAATTTTCTGACTAAAAAAATGTTGTAATTATATTACATATTGAGGACTGTTATACTGTTGATTTTTTTGCAAAGACAGAGAGTAAGCACTATGTTCTTTAGTAGCGTGTAGACCAGCGGAATTTAATGTCACGTCGATTGGAAGTTCAGTGAATTCTTTATAAATATTATTAATATATATTTAAAGAAAAATATTTTAACCTTTAGTATTACGACATACTGTACTATTAAAATCTTATAGGCTATCGCGTTAAATAAATTTCTAAATTAAAAAAAAATCAAGTCGAACCAGTATTTTCTGAGATTAGTGCGATCCACTAAATAAAAGTTCAATTTTAAATATTAATAGTAAAGTTATAGATTTCTTAGGCTTTTGTAAAACAGTGTTGAATATAAGACATACTAAAGCTTGAACCATAAACAAGACTTTGTATTATGTAAAATGAATACAACAACGATGCTAATTAATGTACATTCTTAATAAGTTCTTCAGGGTCTTCATAGTACACTGAAGACACCGTAAATGCGCAGTAGAAATCGATTACTTTGTTTTAGAGTCATCGAATTTGACTCAGCAGATCTTATAAAGAGACAATTAGACATTTTGACATGTTGTATGTCAATAGTATCATATATATATATATATATATATATATATATATATATATATATATATATATATATATATATATATATATATATATATATATATATATATATATATATATATATATATATATATATATATATATATATATATATATATATATATATATATATATATATATATATATATATATATATATATATATATATATATATATATATATATATATATATATATATATATATATATATATATATATATATATATATATATATATATATATATATATATATATATATATATATATATATATATATATATATATATATATATTCTCGATTTGACTTCCAACCGTACAACGGTATTGAATTATTTATAAGAATGAAATCAAAATGTTTTAGTTCGAATTTCACAACTTACCTTTGAAAGTTCTTTTATATTTAAATTTGGGTATTTTATAGCTTATTGCTATTTAATATATAATATAGGTAGCCAGAGGAAAGTTAATTAAAATTAGTGTTAAGACGCCAACTAAGGACCCGAAAACTACTCATACTTGTTTCTTTATTTATTTTTAAAATAAATTATATCGATTTATAATTTATTATGTATATAAAATTACTGAAGTAAGATATAAAATAAAATACAAATAAAAAACTAAACGTTACATTTAATATCCGCCTATTTGGCCAACTAGCTTGATCATTTACACCACTGGGCCAATAAATTGGACTTCAATGCTTTCAATGAGCTTTGAGACAATTCTAAAAGAAAATCTTAAGGAAAACAATATATAAGTTAAAGAATAATTGGCTTGAAGCTTCACTGCAGTATTGTTTAAGGTTTAACTTCGAAAACTTTAAATTGTCTTCATCATGACTTTGTTTGGTGATGAACTCGAGAAATCAAAAATGTAATGCTTATCTAGTAGGATATACTCACAAAAAATTGCTTAAAACATTTAAATGAAATTTAACTTAACATTTTGTCTTAAACCAGAACCTTGAACCATGGACCGACTAAAAAAGCGTCTTATAAGTAAAATGCTTGGTGAGCGTTTGCGTTGACGTTAACGTTAATGTTTATATAGTAATAACGTTTGTTCAGTTAAACACTGTGCGACGCCGCTAGGATATCGTTATCACTATGTATATTATATAGAAACAAATCAAAATTTTAATTTTTTAATTTGTTTGATTTTCCTTATTATCTCTTGATTTGTACCAGATATCATTATAAATATAAATCACAAAATTAAAAGACAAAAAATATGACGCAATGTACGAAACACGATCTTATGGCTTTGTCATCTCTTCCACATAATCTTTATGGGAAAAATTAAATAATTAATATTATAAAGAGGTAGGTAGAGAAAGAAATACAACATTAAAACTTAAACTAAAAAAATATATATTGCTATACTCTTTTAAGCGTGCATTCTTCAATTGCGTAGTGTCTTTTTTACTGTACATTCTACTTCGTGTGTTCTCCATTGAACGTGACTTTGGCGAAGTGAATTGTGTTCAACTGGAACGCTCACATTGTCATAAGTGAAAAAGAAGAATAGATACCTATTATGCAATAATTTAGTTCATAATAATATCCTGTATGTATAACCAAAGAGCGAAAATCGGAAGATGGACAGGCGGAAAATTAACTATCACAACACTAGATCATTATCTTTACCTAGCTATTTGTATAGATAGGTAGATAAAGATAAACTTGCCTACCTAACTAGTAGTACTAGTAAGTTGTATGGGAGCAAAACCTAAAATAAATAAACCATAGGTACACCTAAATCCACGTGCAACACACAGTCTCATATAAAATTCTCTTCACAATAGCGACATCGAATCAAACTTTGAAAAAACAAATATCAGGGGAAATAACGAATATACTGATATATGGCGGTGACTTTGTTCAAAATGTTTTTTGTTCAACGATTCACATTCCGCGGTGTCGTTGAAAAACGTTTCTTTCGACCCACCGTCGACGTACACACTCGTGTGACAAATCTGCTCGGAGATGTGAAATGATTTAATTCTTTTATGAGCAAATTCAGGTCGTATACGAAGAAATTACTTTTTTCGGCTAATTTTTAATGTATGAATATCTTACCATTTTTTGGATAAGGATATTTGAAATATGTAAAAAAAAATGAGGGCCGTCGTGGCACAGAAAAGTAAGCGTCTGCCTGAAAACGCGAGGGTTTGAGGGTTCGATTCCCACTCGGGGAAGATGGATTTTTCTATTTCCATTTTCTTCGCTCTGGAAACTAGGCAAAGCCCGGCATTGAGTTCCACCATTCAACCAGCAATGCCTCGAAAACGGCGGAAAGCGGGGACGGAGAAAGCAGGGACTAGGTAACGGAGTGTCTTAACACTAGGTTCCTATAGTTCCTGCAGTTCCCTCTGACTACCCCGCCATGTGCGGGATAAAAAGCGTGAACCTAAAAAAAATATAAGCTATACTTTATTTCAGCACCTTGTTACACGATTTTGATACAAAGATTTCCTACGCCCAGTAACTTGGTTCATGAGATCTTATAAATTTATTATTATTTCCTAAAAAAAAAGAATAACAATATTTGCTACCAACAAAAAAAATAAAGCAAGTAAAAATATTTGTAACATTTTTTTTATAAAAGGATGCCTTAAAAGTTCTTGCTTCCATTTCCCATGCAAAATATTTCATTTTATTGTATTATTATCAATTATCTTTAAATTAAATACAGCTAAAATTCAAAATATTATTCAGATAATAACCAAATACAGCTAATATTTAATTTGTATCCCTTAGCTATAAAGGTTGATTGAGAATATATAATGGTAAGACACTCCTCACTCCGCTTTCCACCCAAATTCAAGACATTTGACATTTGATCTATCACGAACTAATGCCAACATACTTCTTAGATTTTAATCTGTAATGAAGCTATAGAACACAACTTTTAAGCTCAACAAATCCTTCTTCCTTCCCTCTTTTAACAAAAATAAAATTCAGTTCCAATCTCTCTGCTCCTGCACTATTTTCGTCTGCATATATTAGATTAAACTTTCTAATATGAAATACTAATTAGCTTTAATGCAACTGTGTAATTTTATAAACAAATACTTTATACGAGTAATAAATTTAAAAGCAAAATGAGCTTTTAAAAATAAAATTTAGCTTTCGAAGACAATCTCTAAGCTCGAGATCCTACATCCAATGATTGCTCGCTCCATCTCGACGACTATCTCAATGAATGATGGAAAATCCAGAATAAACTTAAACCCGACTCAAGACCAGATTGTTACCGAAAAGTTGAACTATTACAGAGGTATTTTTTCAAAAAACGTATTGAATAACATAGTATTATGTTGATCTATCTAATAATATGCTAGTATAATTAATTATGTTATTATATTTGTACGTCACCTTAGTACATCCCTATCTATATCAAGGAAATAGAATAAATTCTTCATGAACGGTCCAACCTTTCCTTACACAGTATTTATCCTTGAAATGGCCTTTTCTACCTGAATAACCTTTGACTTTCTTCCAGGATAATTGGCATTGGAATTTGATGGTCCAAAATTTTACACTTTCTAATTTATTAACTTTAATCTTGTGCTATATATCTTCTTAATCACCCTGTCAACACTTATTCACTATGCGTCCTATATATCTTAACCTTAAACATTTCACATTTCATTGCTTTTATCACATAGAGCGCGTAAGTGATAAAAGCAATGAAATGAAAATAATATAAATACTCGCACATTCATTATGACCTAGTGTGCACTTTGAAAATCACTGCATTCAAATATGGTCCCCCTATGTACAAAAAGCTTTAGTTTACTTATTTACCATAAGTAAGCAGTTTCATTAGAAGAGTTACTTAATATTAGTAATTTACAAGAGTTGTACATTTTTTCAAATATTTCTTCATGTTTTAATTCCACGTCAATACTTACTAAATATGTTTAATTTCGACTGGCAGACAGAGAGAAAATAAAGTCAAGACACTGTCTTCTATTTTTCAACCACACTACTAGACATTCCAAGCCGCCCCTCGACATTCTCCAAAAAATATACATATATTTCTAAATATACTTTTATTATTTATTTAATGACTTTTAAGTAGTTTAGAAATATGTTATTACGGTCTCAAGTATGTTGATAATAGATAAAAACTAATTCGAACTTTAAAATTCCAACAAGTTCACACTTATTTGTAAAATTCCGCAAATTCTTTGTAACTAGATTTAAAAGTTGTCTCTAAAGACTCCAGACTATCGATCAAACCGCGCTGAAGACACTATTTCAGTAAGTGGCAAAAAGAATGAGATAAAATAGATGAAAGTTGTAAAGTTTCCTTTTTTCAGTTAGGTATATAAAATTTGTTTTTATAAAGACTTTAGCAAATAGAAAGCATAATCAAAGTAATAAAATAACTTTGCTTGATTAGGGTTATTTTTTGAAGAAATATCTTAAGATTGATTGTTAGACTTCATAATTTATTTTGAATATAGGATAGATAGTGAGACCTTAGTGTAAAGACACTTTGTTATTCCCTATTTATATTAATATTTAGGCATTATATGTTAAGAAGCGGAACTCACCGCTGCTCTCTATCTTCTCAAAACAAAAGAATGAACATAATTCATCTCTTCGAGGAGGAACCACTAGAACTACGTCGGCCCAGAACCTACTGTACTCCCCCAGTCCGCACTACTGCCTTATTGTAAGTATATATATATATATATATATATATATATATATATATATATATATATATATATATATATATATATATATATATATATATATATATATATATATATATATATATATATATATATATATATATATATATATATATATATATATATTATATATATATATATATATATATATATATATATATATATATATATATATATATATATATATATATATATATATATATATATATATATATATATATATATATATATATATATATATATATATATATATATATATATATATATATATATATATATATATATATATATATATATATATATATATATATATATATATATATATATATATATATATATATATATATATATATATATATATATATATATATATATATATATATTGGTTGTGGATGCTATGAGCGAGGGTGTCCACTTAACATCAGATGGTTCTTTATTTCTTTGCTATCCTACAATGTAGACAAAAAAATATTATATATATCAAATTTAACTTCATAAAAAAATCGGATTGTAAGCTCAACAATTATAGGTTCAATTTACACTCGTAAATAGAACTTATTTTTACCAACCGAACATTTAAAGCGGCGGAGAGTGTCGCTACTGTACACTCATTGTCTCAAAACAGAGAATGGAGTGCCTCAACACCTTAACTATGTACCTTGTACAAATATAAGCGGGAAATAACTTAAAACTACATTTATTCACAAACATATAGAAAATACAATTCATGTTAATATTTCCGTAACAAATACAATAACAAAAAAATATATATACAATTGGTATCCTAAACAAATGGATCATCTATTTGCTTGCTTACACCTAATGATAGTACGTCCGATTGATATATAACCGTTAGTCAGTTTCTTCACCATCCAAACAATGTTACTTAAGTCGATGTTGATTAATCACATTTAGTACATACCATAGATCATAGTAAGCAGGTTCTTAGTAATTTTCTAAGAACCTAGCTGTTATTCTGAGCCTTTACTTTAAGCTGTACGCTGTAATCCTTGATCTATATATATGATGTATCAAGGTAGGTTGACTAGAGTTAAATGATTCCGCTTTCCACTTTATATTTTAACGATAAGACGTTTTATAATATGTTTTATGTTGCCAGAGAAGAAGTTTTTAAATTAAATTCATATAAATAAGTCATTCTTACCACATATACATATACTCACACACATACACTTACACACACACACACACACACACACACGCGTGTACACAAACAAGTACACACGCAAGTATTTATCAGTATAACAGTGTGTAATCTAAATATTTAGTGTTAGAATTATCTGTATATGTCTTTATCTGGTGTAGTTCGAGGTCTGATAACTTAAAACACAAGCTCTTTACTTAGTTTAGGCATCAGTCTTCCGCATAAAATGTACAGCACATTTTGCACTCTGTAACGATCCTACGTAACATTTGTAATATTTTATGTGTTGAGAAATAAAATTTATTATTATTGTTATTATTATTTATTTTTTTTTTTTTTTTTTTTTTTTAGCTTCACGCTTTATCCCGCACATGGCAGGGTAGACAGAGGGAACTGCAGGAACCATAGGAACCTAGTGTTAAGACACTCCGTTTCTTTAGTCTCTGCTTGTTTCCGTCCCCACTTTCCGCCTTTTTCGAGGCATTGCGTGTTGAGTGGCGGAACTCAACGCCGCGCTTTGCCTAGTTGCCAGAGCGAAGAAAATGGAAATAGAAAAATCCATATTCTTCGAGTGGGAATCGAACCCAGAAACCGTCGCGTTTACAGGCAGACGCTTACGCCTCTGCGCCACAACGGTCCTCATCTACAGGCTATTATTACTTATGAAAGTTGTTATTTTTTCTGATTTCTTTTTATCATTAAGAACATAAAAGTTATCATAATATATACTAACAAAAACATAAATGAAATAATTCCAATATACAGATAAAACACAATAGCAAAAATATTTTGATTACATCTTACGATCTATTTTGAACCAAAACCTCACTCTCGCAGAATAAAAGATGTAAATATTTCGAAAAGTCCTGAAAGTTAAGATAAATTTTGTCACCAGAATTCAATAAAAATAATTATGATTCGAAATTACTCGTATGGTGTGTTATTTAAGGGTTAAGTAATATTTTATTAATTTGAAATGTATAATTAACCTTATATGACAGCAAAATACAAGCACAATTCTATTCAGAATTTGCTTTTTTTTTTTTTTTTTAGCTTCACGCTTTATCCCGCACATGGCAGGGTAGGCAGAGGGAACTGCAGGAACTATATAAGAACCTAGTGTTAAGACACTCCGTTACTTAGTCCCTGCTTACTCCGTCCCCACTTTCCGCCGTTTTCGAGGCATTGCGTGTTGAGTGGCGGAATTCAACGCCGCGCTTTGCCTTAGATGCCAGAGCGAAGAAAATGGAAATAGAAAAATCCATCTTCTCCGACTGGGGATCGAACCCAGTAACCGTCGCGTTCTAAAATTGTGTTAAGATTAAATTAAACAAAATGGCAGGAACGTACAAAATATCCTAGATTAGAGCAAAAGTTAAATTTGACTAGAGTAACTTTGTGTAAAGCTGTTCGAGAAAAACTTATATCCGAGGACAGGCAATAAAAAGTCATCTGAACAAAATTAAACTTTTTTAATGTACCTTCTTTTCGTGACTTCGTCTGCCGATATATACAAATTTGAAACAAAACTTCAAAAAAAATATTTCAAACTAACCTAATTATATATTCCATATTTAATTACTAATTTCTATACAAAATACTATATGTATATTTATTTGTATTTTTATATATTTTGTGGAATATACATAAAATCATTTGTTCTTCTATAACGAAATTACTGCAGTAAAATATTTACAGTCAAATTTCAATACAAAACTTTTGCTAAAAGACATCCCATTTAATATTAGAAATCTGGCTTCTTCCGTTAGAATAATATATTGTTTTTTTGTTTTAATTCATTTTAATTTAAGAAAATTTAAAAATCAATTTTTAATTTTTATTTCAACCAATTTTAAATCAAAAATCAATTTTAACACTATTTACCTATAAAAACAATTTTTCACTTTTTTGAACAATAACTTTTGACTTTATAACCCAAAAATATATCAATAAATATCTAAAACCTAATTACAATACAAGAAACAAATCCGATCTGTGCTATTATTTAATATAATCAAGGACAACTCCAATAGTGACATGACAAAATAAGTTTATAGCTTAATTTGAGTGCGATAAAATTCTCTCACGCGGAGTAATTCGGGGCCACTCTGGATGCCTGTCGGGGGTAACGGAATCCTACTATTATTAAGCGTCGAGGATTCCGAGGAAGCGTTGAATGTAATTATCTCTTTATTAGTATTTTTATATTTAGTTTGGATGGATCAGTATTTGCGTGTACTAAGTTAGCGGTTGTAATGTATTTTTTTTTATTTAAGTTCATCTAATACCATTTATATGTGACTAGGTAGTAAAATATGCTATTTCTAGGCAACTTTTGTGCACAAGTGGTAGCTACGGTAGCTGACAGCTAAATATTTTATATCGAACCAGTAGTTAGTGGACTTTTACTAAGCAAATTATATCATTTACAAGGTAGCATTACGTCATTTACAATATTGACAAACAATAAAAAAATAGATAAATTATTTATTTTACCTAACAATCGATTAATCTATATTTTTACTAGAAATAAACCAAGGAGATTTGATTTCATACATACCTTTCAGTTTAACACGACATAGATCAATAAAACCGATCGTCTCTTCATGGACTAATATATGCAAAGTTAGGAAATTCCTATTAGTGATATAACCTATATATTCATACTATTTGAAGAAATGCAAGATGCGTGAAGATGTGGTATTGGGATTTAAATGTACCTCGTCGCATAATATCTTGTACGCTCTCTAGTTATACGATCTTATTCATTCAAGCATTACAATCTCGTGGATGCACTACACGTTTAATTGAAATATCTTAAACATCAGCAGTTATAATTTGAAGTTTTACATTTAAAAATAATAATATTTTAAAGTTCTTCTTTTTTATTTTGATTAAAGAAACTGGCTGCTGCTGTATCTATTCGCTCTGACTTTGTGAACTTACAGTAACCGACTAAGTTATAAATATAAGATCGATAATCTGTAATTGTTTTTAGTTTATAGAACGAAATGTGTTAACACTAAGTTACCGCGATTCCAGCGGTTCCTTCTGCATACCTATATAAAAAAAATACTAGGTAATGCCTACAACTTCGCTTGTCCGGACTTTACCATGTACAATAATCAACGGGTGAGCCATTTTGTTCCTTATAGTTTAGCTGAATTAATCTAGTAGTACAAATGCGCTCAGCTTTTAAAAAGGTTAGTTTAAATCTCCTAAATTTTATTCGAAACAGTTAATATAAATAAGTAAAAATATAAGTAATAAGTAAAATATAAGTATTTTACATTATTGTCATAATTATTTACTATATGAAATGGCGTACCCAATATATCGACATCCATCAATGACAACTTGATCTCAGGATAAGTTAACATTTACCTTGAACATGAACTGAATATTCCATGTTGAAAAGCCATATAACAAGTTTAACATACGATTTGTGGGCTTAAGAACACCGTTCAGGCTTTAGATAATTGAGCTTGATGCTCCCACTTTACATACAACTTTATTTATATATACATATACATATATATATATATATATACATATATATATATATATATATATATATATATATATATATATATATATATATATATATATATATATATATATATATGTGTGTGTGTGTGTGTGTGTGTGTATGTGTATATGTGTGTGAGTGAGTGTGTATTTGGTGTAAGGGAATTTACACTTGGACATTGATTCATGTTTATTTGGGTTTTGTCTATAATTATTTTAAGAACGGATCACATTCGTTTCATACAAAATGGGCATATTATCGCAAATTTGAGTTTGCTACACTTTGCAAACTGAGAAGCTTAGTAGGCGGAGTAAACTGTAGAAAACGTAGGAACGTAGTGTTCAGACACTCCATTCACCGCTTTCCTCTTTTGAAGCATCATGTGTTAAGGGTTTTGCGCGTTTTGCGCTGTTTTTGTAATTATATTTTTAATTTTTTTTTTAGAGAAAGTGATCGAATGAAGTTGCATTACAATTAGACTAAATTCAAGACCAGGTTCTAAAGTATCATTTTTTTTATTTTTTATGTTTATGTGTTTGTGTAATTTTCAAAACATTTATTTTATATCAGTATACTAAAATGAAAAGTAACAAAACTATTTAATTAATGTAGACTATTTTCCTGTAATCGCAAGCCCTCGCTGAAATAACATTAATATACATGAACTGTTTACGATGATCATAACACGCGTATATGTATTGTATAATGTATACCCAATAAACGCTAACGATGCGCAAGTTTAGAATACTAAAACTTTCTATGATACTGCGATTTTTGTCACTCAGTTGTAGCACGACGGTCGTGCGTTTGATTCCAACTACTCAGACAGAGTGATATTTTGTCATTTCATCGTTCTGGTGAAAAGAAAAATAGAGAGTGCAGTGTCATAATATTAGGTATTCTCTTTTTATATGCAAAAATATAACACAGAATAACATACCTTAAGAACTGCTCTTACAATCACCATCCTGTGAACAAAAGAAAGTCAATTAAAACTATAATTTTTTTAAGCGCTCTAAGTTTCAAACTTAGTGAAAGTAATATCCGTGTCAAAGTAATATCGGCGTTAAGTTACGCGATGTTTCGATTTCGGATAAAACTATATTGTATTTTGTTTTTGGTTCCATTCATGATGATGTAATAGATGTAAACTGATGTTTGAAAAGAAAATCTTAAATAATATTCTTAAAATTTCCGTAATAGACAAAACGACATAGAGCAAAAGACAAGAAAGCTATAAATATTTAAAGTTCTTAAACGTTCCAGAATACTTTTCAACCGCTATCACCAGAGGAAATAATTTGAATATGACGTGAAAGTCTAACCTTCTCATTTATCAAACGGGATTGTTTGTATAATATTTTTATATAATATTACAACTCCATCACTTGACTGCCTGTTGACGTGACGGTCTGTAGGTTCAATTCTCACTGGGGAATGGACAAAAAGGCAAGCATGGCGTTAAAGTCCACCTTTCAATTCACACATTGAAAAGTCCACCTTTCAATTCAAAATTAGGGGCAGAGTGCCTTAACACTAGGTTCACACGGTTCTTGCGGTTCCCTATTCCTACCCTGCTAGTCGCGGGATGAAGCGTGAAGCTAAAAAAACTTACCACTCCACTTCCTATGAAATGTAGTAAATTTTGAATACGCTATTATTATTAATAGCGTATTAAAAATATACTAAGCATACACTTAGTATATTATAAAATAGTCTTGTTTTAAAATCACTTATTTTAAATTTTGACAGTTCTCGTCTCATATTTGTTATGAAAGTTGGCAAAAGATTTTGTTTCGATTGTTTCACCACTATAAGTGTAAAACATATACAATAAAAACAAAAAATATTACAACATTTTCTTTTGCTATTAATTGCGATTTCGTCTTATTTTCACAATTAGAAAAATATATAATTAACGAGATTATCTTATGTTAGTTCCATTCCCATATCATTGATTTATTAAGAATTTATCGTTATTCACTTTGTCTTTAAAAATTGCAAAACTAATAACTACTTATAGACATCAATAAGTAGCAAATGAAGTTGAAAAATCGAAAAAGATTAATGAAAAGATATATTTCTTCGCCCTAAATATATATTATATTATTTTTACCATTTATTTTTACTAGCTAATCAGTTTGCTAATTGTAATGTTACACAGTGTAACCTTTTTATTCTGTTAATATTACGTTTTTTTTTTATTTTTATTAAAGATGATTTATATCCATCTTTACCTAAGCCCGCAATATAGTCTTTTCTCAAGAAGAACTCCGACATACAGATGAAGACAGATGAAGGACAATGTTAGGCTTCACTTCGTTATCTATGAAATTCTAAATAGTTTCACCTCTTTTTATAAGATAAGTATGTTCTAAATTATAATAAAATAATAATTGCAAGTATAATACTCAAAATATTAAATAAATATATCAAAAGAAGGTCTTATAACTGATCAGTTTCACATCAAACGTCAAATTTCCAACTACTTTTAACAGAAAAGAAAACGTCACATAAGTTTCATCCCTCATCTCAGGGGATATCTTCCTTTTCGGCTCACTCTAAATTGATTCATATGGGTACGTTTTACAATAATAATCCTAAAAAAAATACTCTAAAGATTGTATATTTCTTTTTTATTATTTACAAATTTTTACTTCTTCTTTTGTCGATTCAATTTGAGATGTAGCTGGCATCTTCATTTGCGTGGACTACATAATATAAAATTCCACTTATTCTCATTCGATAATATTTTCTTAGTACTCCTTTGTACAGTCCGCTGGACCGACGACATACGCAGGGTTGTCGGAGCAGGCTGGATGAGGGTTGCGGAGGATCGGCATGTTTGGCGAAAACTTGGGGAGGCCTACATCCAGCAGTGGACTGCGAGTGGCTGACGACGACGACGACGATTCCTTTGTACTCCCCAAAGATCTTGAGCCAAAAATAAACTTAATTTCTACGCTGCGTAATTTTCGCTTAACGTTGTCTGTCAGCTAGTCAGCGATAGAACATTTTTATGTAAACCTTCTTCCATATACAATTGGAATTTGCGAATTGACTTTAACAGTATTTAACTGTACCATGACAACCTTTTATTAAAATTTTACGTTATTTCAAGCAATCAAGCAATGGAAAAAATATTTTTCATAGAAAAAATCGACATGACGCGACTTAAACTTAGTTTATATAACTAGCTAGATAAATAGCCAAATAAGCAAAAAAACAATATAATTATAAACACGTGTTTTTAATTATTTTCCTACAAACAAAGATGTTAATTAGGTATATAATTATAATTTTATTATCAAAATAAAGTCTAGAAGGAATGGTTTCTACAAAAAGTACGTATTAGAAAATATTTTCTTATGAGAATAACCTTTTTAATATTTACTAAAGAGTCTCTTAAAATATGTATATCGGTTTTAGGTACTTTGCTAACAAATACGAACACAAGGAGTTCAAGAGACACGTTTCAGCGAAAATTTTTACATGTTTATTGACTCGAATTGACGAATTATGAACTATTTGAATAAAATATAGAAAGTTATACCTCTACCTTTACCTTTATTTTTAAACTATTTAACTACATTTCGATAGAAAAAAAATTAAAAAAATATTTGGGTTTAGATGAACATTTCAACTCTTAGATACCGTCAAGTCGTTATGAACACTAAAGCATGCGTTCTTGCTATGCAGAAATTTAGATACGCTTATCACATCTTATTTACGTTGCGACGGAGAAAAGCAGGGATTAAGCTACGGAGTTTCTTAACACTAGGTTAATATGGTTCCTGCGGTTTCCTGTGTCTACCGTGCAATATGCGGGATAAAGCGTGAAGCTAAAAAAATATAAAATAATCATCAGATTCTGTCTTTTATAGTCTGTAAATAGTGACATCACTAAAGAGGTATAGTGCAAATATATGGAAATCTCCTTTACCTTGCAAAATACGTAAAAATAAATAATAAGGAAAAATACCTAATACCTAATACAAAATATATTTTACTTTATAAATAGGTCTGATGTTACAATTTATACTATTTCCATGAATATTTGCGCTATAAGTTCAACACCTTCGGTATCGATTCCACTTAGATGATATGGAAGGTTCCACGAAGCACTTCAGCACGTACGTATATACGTTTGGCTTGAAATTTCAAGATTGAATCAAATATGTTATACAATTTTCAGATGCGAATTCCTTTTTAAATATGTTATATATATATATATATATATATATATATATATATATATATATATATATATATATATATATATATATATATATATATATATATATATATATATATATATATATATATATATATATATATATATATATATATATATATATATATATATATATATATATATATATATATATATATATATATATATATATATATATATATATATATATATATATATATATATATATATATATATATATATATATATATATATATATATATATATATATATATATATATATATATATATATATATATATATATATATATATATATCGATTTCACATACAAACACACTTTGTATGTCTAAGTCTATCTGAAGCGAAAGTTTATGAGCGAAGCGAACTGTGGGTGTTAATTTCTTTCTACGCGTATGCTAAAATACTTTTTTTCGTCCACTAATTAACCTTCAAAATTCAACAGAGGACTATCTAAGTTTTAGACTTGGTTTGGTTAAAAAGAGTTGGCTTGTTAAATACGACTTTAGGACTCAAAAAGCAAAAATATTTACATTATAAATTTAAGTATTTATATAGTTAATTATATACTTAATAAAATATAGTAAATTTAAGTATATATATATATATATATATATATATATATATATATATATATATATATATATATATATATATATATATATATATATATATATATATATATATATATATATATATATATATATATATATATATATATATATATATATATATATACATATATATATATATATATATATATATATATATATATATATATATATATATATATATATATATATATATATATATATATATATATATATATATATATATATTTATATATATATATATAT
Source organism: Dione vanillae (assembly GCA_037178615.1). Lineage (NCBI taxonomy): Eukaryota > Metazoa > Arthropoda > Insecta > Lepidoptera > Nymphalidae > Dione > Dione vanillae. Next base: position 240,885 of record JAZFAU010000234.1, on the reverse strand, counting down.
AAATTTATACTAAATAGCCAAATTTGTAAGAAATGTCTACGTGGCGTAGAAGTTATAACCTATGCTCGTAGCATCTAACTGTAGACAGGTCCTTTTTTTCTATAAAATTACATCCCTCATGCCCACTCAGTAGAGTACGTGAGATATCCTAAATAAGAAACGAAAGTATTTTCTTTTTTTGCTTCGTTTAGAAATAAAATCTACATTTTTTGAAATGAATAGGGCATATTGTATTGTTAGCTATCGCAATGAAAAGGACAGACTTAGTTTCCTTCATTGGCTAAATATATAAGTCGCATTATGTGCTCAATGGAATCTTTTTTTCTGTAAGAATGTATATTGTGGATGTTCCATACAAATGTAACCGTAAAATTTCATTTATTGCCAGGTTCATTCAATTTGATAATTTAAGTGTAATCTATTGGAATATCGTCCTAAGTAATTGGATCTACAGTAAAGGTATAATTTATGTTAATGTATTAATAATTTTTAGCTTCGCTTCGCTTCATTGCAGATAAAGAGGGCTTCATAAAGACTGTTAAAGCGAGGTAATATAGCCTATAGCCTATAGCTTTCGTTCATTATTGTACTATTTAACAAAAAGAGTTATTTTCAATTTGAACTAATAGTACTAGACTAAGGCACTGAACGAAACTAACTTATAGATTTATTATATTAGTATAGAAGAATAAATAACATATTGTTCGTTATCTATTTTTGCTGAGAAAGGAATCATTTCGTTCATTTATCTCATCTCTAAACTGCTGGTGGTTCGTTTATTTTGTATATAGATATCGGGTCTCGGAGGTACGGTGAGTAAATTTAACGTCAAATCGTTAACATTATAGGGGTGAAAATATTAAAAAGATATATATTTTTGAGATTTTTAAAGTAGTGATCTATACAAACTATAGAAAAGCTTAATAAAACGCATATCTTAGTGCTTAGAACGCTTGGATGGTTTTTATGGGGCGCGAGTTCAGATCCTGTGTGTGCTGTGTTCAAGTTTTTGTTTTTTTTTTATTTAAAAATATACGTTTTTTTTTTGGTAAAAAGCGGAAAACGGAGTGTCACGATTTAATGTTCCCTACTCTGTCTACCTATCTTCACTGTAAAAATAACAATTTAATAAAAGCATTGTAAAGCTACACATAAGAAACTACGTTATTTTGATAAAATTTTGCAAAACAAAAACACTTAGAGAAATAACGAAATAATAGGCTTAAATTCATTATAAGTATATGAAATTCACTAATTTCACTTTTCTGAATTTTATTCGAAAACTATAACCATTAAACAAATTTTAACTAAATTAAAATTCCCATACGCCTGAAACCGCAAACAGTATAACATATCTACGAGTTCGTCTAATCTAAGCATATGAATGGAAATGAAATGGATTCTCTAGAGGACTGAAGCTTATGATGCAAGGCATCTGGTAAAAACGTATGACGTCATCGTATTGCTTTTTTATTTTTAGTAAAAAGTTACCTTTAATATCAAAATGAGTTAATTTCGCCTTTATTTTTCTTGGTTATAGGGTATTGGAGTAGAAAAAACTTGTACGAAAACTCTCTCGCTCTTCATTTTCCTGAGTGGAAGTGGGAAAGTGAAAATTTGCTTTTCCATGTGGAAATAGATAGTACAACGCTTCGCTTTTAACACTTGTGAAGTGATAAAAGCTGCACATAGCTTTTCTGTAGTCAAGTACAGTGAGAATCGAAGCTGCCACCATCGCTTCGGCGTGAAATACGTTTTTATATGTAAAATTCACATTTATAATAATGTTCCATTTAAGTAATTAAGTGCGTGTATTTAAGCCTTAGGAAAAGTACAAAAAATGATATTTTTAATAAATTAAAATTTACTTAAAAAAATTGCAGCCAATTAATACATACTTTGATACTTTGATTCTATCTTTGTATCTCTTTTAAGTTATTTTACAATAAAAGGAAAAATTAAGAACAAATACACAGCTAATATAAGTGGCCAAAGTTAAGCAAATTGGGTAAGCCTGCTAGTTTAAATTAAAACGCTTGTTTCCCAAGTGATTTCAAATAGTTTTACAAGTTAACGTACTTCAACTCGGTAGTGTAGAGGCAGGACGTGACAATGCTGACGTAAATATAAAATACGTTTATATGAAATTTTCATGTTATTTGACGGTTTTTGAGGTTCCCTTCCACAAAAGAAGAAAAATAAAACCCTTATTAAATATTTTTAGATACTTGTCTGCGTGTTTGTAAGGATCATTTTGTGAAAAACGGGAAAAAAAATGAAATTAATGTCAAATTCATGTAAAAACCATTTATCCCTAGATCAATGACTACTAATCAAAATTTCATTCATAACAAGTAAACATTGCATTGTGATACATTTTTAAATCAAACACAAACGTAACTGTTTGTTTACCAACGGAAAAATTAACTTATAAATAAAGCAATAAAAACTCACCAACTGCTGTTCTACACAGCCATGATTGTTAGCGAATAACGACACAGAAAGTAAACATTAAAGAAAGAAATGTTCAGGTCGTTAAAGAACTTTGAAACAGTAAGTTTTGAAAACACCATGATCGTAGGTTCTTATAAGTATCCCAAAATATTTAGCTATTATAGCACATGTAGTGTGGTGACTTTTATCTAGAACGGATTTGTTAAGAAATAAAAAAAATAATTGAATACTATAAATTTTGCCTACCCTGGATACAAGCAGGATACGAGCAGGATAAAGCTTCATGTTTTGTCCTGCTCACATGAGGGTAGGCAAGGAAACCGCAGAAACCGTGAGAACCTAGTTTTAAGATACTCCTTGCTCCACTTTCCACCTTTTTGAGGCCTTGCGGGTGGCGGAACATAACACCGCGCTTGCTAGTTGTCAGAACGAAGAAAATGAAAATGAAAACTCCATCTTCCATTTGTGAGAATTGAACCCACAAACCGTCACGTCTACAGAGGCGATTTTATAATTATGGTAATTATTTAATTTCTTTCCAAGATATATATTTAATTTGTGTATTTATATAAACATGTCATTAATGTGAGTACTTCAAGAAAATATGACAAGCTCAAAAAACAGCTTCTGCTGAGAAAAGCCGGTGAGAACCCTAAACAGCTGTGCCTTTAAAGTATAATACAAAGGAAAACATCTAAATGTTATCTTAAATGGCAATATAAAAAATTACACGACTTAAGACCAGCGACAGGTAATTTTTACCAGATTAATATATGTGTTTTTCTAGACGTTCCATTTAAACACATTGTTTCATGTGCACACTCTGCGAAACAAGCCAAAAGTAATTTGCATAAGATAATAACATCAGTTGCTTTTATAGCTACGATTGAGTTATGGTTTTCATATAACTTTCTTTTCACTTTTATTATATCGACGAAAACTTAATATGGTTGTATGTAGTTCTGAAATATATTATAAATTTTTAACGAATTAAGAAAACTACTGGGGCTTTGATTTTGTTTTGTTTCAATGGCTTTTTCATTGATTTTAATAACCCTAGTAAGAAGAGATATTTCCATTAGAAACTATTAATTTTAAATAAATATTTAAGCATTTCTTATGGTAATATCACAAAAACTCTGTATGTAAACTATCGAGTTATATTTTTTTTAAAGTAAACGAAATTTTGTTTATTTAAAGAGCGTCTTTAGTAAGCTAATATATCAGAAAACTATTAAAGATTACAATTGATATTACAAAATTAAGAGTTTATTAGTTATTAATGCTAATGAAAATCTTCTAATATTTAAAAAAACGATAAATTGCGAGATCGACTTGTGCATTAAGGGTTCTGTACCAATTTTATAATTGTAACTCAAAATACATGTGTTTTTTATGAAATATACTATTTAGTAAGAATGTATTGTGCTTAAACTCTTTTTATATTCATAATTTTTGCAATTATAATATATGGAATGTTATATGGAAGCGGAACACCGCAGAAGAAGGATGACAAAATAGGAGGATATGCGAAGTCAGTTTTATTGGCCGAATCTGCAATGAAAAAAACAGTATGGTGGACACCTGTGAGAATCTTACATTGACAGCGAGGAAGAACGTGTTCATATAGTTTGGGCACGTTGAGAGGATGAGTGACGAAAGAATGATAAAAAGGGTATATGAAGCAAAAGCTATAGAGCGGTGAGGAGGGACCTCGGTGGACTTTGAAAACACAGTATCGAAGATACTGGAGGAAGGTCACCTAAACATCGTAAGGCTTCCCGGAGAGCTAAATGAACTGTCATTTAGTCCTACTCATCCACTGGGACGAGGCGAAAGAGATATACAGAGGCATTTGGGGCTAAAGCGTGAAGTAATGTAAGTATGTATAATGTAATCATATATAAATTACTGAAGTCATGAAACCACCTAGTAGGATTTTGATTTCACAAGTCACTATATATCTCAACTTTAAAGTAGTTACTCGAATAAGATTAATTTTTATTTGTATCGTATACAGATATTGCCTTGATCTTGTCGTCCCAAGTCCATATGGTTTATAAAAATAGTATAAAACCGTCTGGGTCTACTTAAAGGATGAGCGTTTGACTAAGATTTATTCTTGGTCCCCTTTTATTTAAAGAACTTACATGATATTTTACTATTCAGAGAGCAATAATGTTAATATAGTGATTTGTTTCGTACCCTTCTTGTTGCTATATTGACAATTTAACATAAATGCTGAGTATATAGTTCTCCGAAATGAGCTCAGAATAAGGTTTGCAATTGATAAGGTAAATTTTATATAGAGAGCAAATTTATATAGAGAGCTATACAGTAGAAATGATATTTATTTAGCAGCTTACAAATCATACATTTTTTTCTAATATAAAAACATGTCTAACTACGAGTTTATTGGTGCTTATATGATGTTTATGGGTATGTATATAAAAGCCATGTAATTATGATAAATATATCTTAACGTTTTTAGCGTATTTAATAATATACCGTTTATTTTAAAACGTAAAAATAGCACAGATTAAATAGTCAAATGCAGGTGATTTAAAAAAAATGTCAGTCAAGAGATACACATTACATATTATCATTGTAACTCCATCGGAAAGTATACCTTATAAAAGCTGAGAAACCAAAATGCCTACGTATAAACTATTAATATAATTTTATAATCTTTTTGTTCATAGTATTTCTGTAATATCCACATTTAGCTGCCGTAGCAGCGTCTGAAGGTGCAAGAAAATGTGCAGCTGTCGACATCACTATCTCATCAATGCAGCGAAAACCTAGTTCGTACTATTACTGAAAGCAACCTTGCTTTACATTTCTATATATACTTAACATACTTCCCACTAATTTACTACTTAATTCCTAAATATTTCGTAACTCTTTTTTGTGTGTATTTTTATAATTTATTTTTAAAATTTTCTTCATGGTTGACGCATTTCCTGCAACCTCCAGTCTCTATGCCACAGTATTAGATGGTGTTAGGCTTTTACGGTACAATGCCATCTTATGTAAAATATATGTATATATATATATATATATATATATATATATATATATATATATATATATATATATATATATATATATATATATATATATATATATATATATATATATATATATATATATATATATATATATATATATATATATATATATACATACATACATAGCTTCACGCTCTATCCCTAGCGGGGTAGTCAGAGAGAACGGAGCGCCAAACGCTGCGGTCCCTGCATACCTCTTTCGCCTCGTCCACTGTCATTAACCTCTTCATACATGCTCTCCGGGGAGCTCTCATGCTTTTTACGTGACCTTCCTCCAGTATCTTCGATACTGTGTTTTCGAAAGTCAACCGAGGTCTCCCCTTACCTCTCTTACCACTCACTTTTCCATCATATATCTTTTTTACCATTCTTTCGTCACTCATTCTTTCGACGTGCCCAAACCATCTGAGCACGTTCTTCTTCATTCTTACTGTGACATCCTCGCTGGTACCTACCATCCTGTGTACCTCTTCGTTGCGGATTCGGTCAGCTAAGCTGACTCCGCATATCCTTCGAAGAGATCGCATCTCCACAGCATTCATCTTTCTTTCATTCTTCTTCTGTAATACCCACGTTTCACTGCCATATAACAGCGTCGGAACCAAAACTGCATTGTGTACGGCCAAACGTGCAGCGACGCTGACGTTCTGCCGTCTCAACAACGCAGCTAAGGCACCGTTCGTTCTGTTACCGGCAGCAACACGTCTTTCCACATCCATTTCGTATCTACCATCTCTACTTAACATACTTCCCAAGTATACTACTTCGTTCACTTGTTCCATATATAATTCCATATATAATTCCTTTAAGTCATTTCACAATGTTATCTAGATATCTGATAAATCGAATCTGTAGCCCAATATAGCTTTCAATAATAAAGCATTATAAAGCTACCTTATAAATTTCAACGCTGTCAATAATACATACGAGTACAACACTGAGCTTACGTCAATATCATAATAGGAAGGAAATTTATATTAAAACTATAACTTCAATCGTAGGTATAAAAGCAACTGTTGTTATTATCTTATGCAAATTACTCTGCGTTTGTTTCTCAGAGTGTGCAGTAAAAACTACTTGCTACTTGTGAGAAGCACGTTATGAAGCTATTGAATTAAAGATTTACCTGTCACTAGTACTATGTTGTGTAATTTTTTTTAGCTTCACGTTTCATCCCGCATTTTACAGGGTAGGCAGAGGAAACTGCAGGAACTATATGAACCTAGTATTGAGACACTCCGTCCTGGCTTTCCGTCTTTTCCGAGGCATTGCGTGTTAAGTGGCGGAACTCAACGCCGTGCTTTGCCTAGTTTAAAGAGGGTTTTCAGAGAAAAATCCTTCTTCCCTGAGTGCGATTCGAATCCTCAAGCCATCACATTTACCGTTTCTACTGTTTTTCACCGTTTCTCCTGTTGTGAAATTTACATGCTTTGCGTAAAAAACTTTAAAAAACTTGTCTTACTTTAGGTTTGCTTCATCCATCTATATAATAGTAGGTCACTCTGTGTAAACGTAAGTTTAAGTTATGGAACTTATACGTCGTATTTTATATTGGTCCCTCTTAAATGATGAGATTAATAAGAAAACTTTAGTACATTTTCCCAACTCATTGGTTTTGTTCTATTTATTACAAGCAATAATGCTAAGTAACCCCTCATATGATATCATACTCATGCTACGCTAAACCATTTCCTTCGAATATTCATATTCTGTGTCGTTATTCGCTAGTAACCATCCATGTTGTAAAACAGCTGTTTACAAGTTTATATTGTTTTGTTTATAAGCTATATTTACATTACGTCCATTTCAAACATTATTCCCGGTTTTAAACAATCAGTTAAATTTATGTTCAAATTTTATACAGTACTGTTTACCTCTTGTGCGTCACCGTCAACATAGCGACATAGCGTATGACATTAAAATCAACGGTTATGAGTTTTTTTTTGGTTGTGAGGTTAATTCTAGCCCTATTGAAGAGGATACTCTGTCCCTAAGAAGTAGCAAGCTCTATCGTGTCTGCTTGAAGGGTGAATCCAACTCTAAACAAACTAGCTGCGTCATGAATACGTTACTATAAACCTAAGATTTAAGGGAAAATCATTCTCTAGCCACTAGCCTCTGCCATGTCAACGCGGGGTCGTTTGCGGAAAGATATGATTTGATAAAAAGGCAAATCACGTTGACTTTAGTCATTCTATAATACGAAGATTGAACCCAAAGTGAGGAGGAGATTGTCTTAGCACCGGAATTCATGTTTGGCCCGCATTATGACCTGCTAAATGTTAGAATATATATTATCGCCAAATGCCATATGGGGTCAAATTAGTGAGACCTAACGGAAATATATCAAGATTAACAAATAATATTTAAGTACTCATATACTTTAGTTTTTATTAAATCTTATTTCATGTGTTATTTTTTTAAATAAGTAGAAATATACACTAGCAAAAAAGTTATTAATTTTTTCCAGTATTAGAAAAATGACAATTAATCATAATTAATCGAAATTAACACATTCATTAACAAATAGGTTAATACCCCAAAATGAAATTAATGATATTGATGCTTGACACACATTTATCAAATTTTAGTAAAAATATCCAAAAAAAATTATTGTAAAAGTTTAAGTTTGACCAGGCATACTGTACGCTTACGTCAACATTGTCACGTCCTGCCTCTCCACTATCGAGTTGAAGTACATACAAGTCACAAAGTCATGTTGCCATTCATCGTTACAATTTTATCGAGAAATTCATAAAAGTATTTAGATTATATATTACACACTTGGCATGTTAAATATAAAATAAAAATGTGGATAAAATTTTCAAACTGGCCAAATATAATTCAGAAAGCAATTTCTCTTAAGTTATTCAGAAGTAGGGGGGTGACACGATTTGAAATAAACGTTTAACTTTGGGATATTGTTTTGAAAAAATATAGAAATTCGTTAACTATTCTCTATATATAACTCAAGTAAATCATAGATTAAAAAGTATATGCTAATAATACATTGCATTTACTTAAAAAATAAAAAAAAGACATATATTTTACGTAGATTTAGATTTAGCGAGAATTGGTAATCATAAGCTGTCCTATGGAGAACTGAATTAATTTCCCACGATATTCTTGAATATGTTAATACAATATAAACCACAGCTTGGCGTTCGCAAAACTTGTTTTGGTTAAAAAGTTCTTAGAAATTGCTATAAAAGCAAAATTATTGAAAATTTTACTTAAAATAATAAAAATTGTAACTTGATTAATTTCAAACAAAATAGTATAAAATGCTCCAAAAAAAAGATTTTTCTAATACTATATGAGTAGGTATATAATAAATAAGTAGGTAATAAATAAAAAAGCGGGGACGGAGAAAGCAGGGATTAAGCAACGGAGTGTCTTAACACTAGGTTCCAACGGTCCCTGCAGTTCCCTCTGCCTATCCTGCCATGTGCGGGATAAAGCGTGAAGCTATAAAAAAAATATGTCAAAATATTTTTAATGTATATAAAAATTATTCATTTCATCATCTAAGTAAATCTTTTTAATAGAAAGTTTGAAATTCGTAAGTAAAAACGTCAGTTAGAACTTGAGCATGGCTTAGTGGTCAAAGCACCGTGCAAGTGGTACGGTTTTTAAGTAGCGCTCGAATTGGTTCGAATCCCGCTACATTCAAATTTTTAATTTTTCTGGTAGTTTTTCTATCTTTCAGCTTGGATTAATGTTTCAAAATTATATTGTTTAAACAGTCATAAATAAATTTGAATTGTAGTTAAGTAGTGAAGTATGCCTTTATCAAGGGGTGGCTATTGTCCGGATAAAGGCGGCGTCTTAATGAAATAGTTCCGTGCCTTATCGACCTATTGTGGCTGATGACTCTCAATCACAGTGTATGCCTTATTAGGTTTTTTAGCTTCCTGTATATTTTGTATAGCAAAATGAAATTTAGTATTAAATACTTCTTTAAACGCTGTTTCCACAACTCAACGTAGTACTATATTTTTGACTAAAGCGAAAGTATGAAATAAAAAGTGGGGACGGAGAAAGCAGGGACTAAGCAACGGAGTGTCTTAACACTAGGTTTCCGCGGTCCCTGCAGTTCCCTCTGCCTACCCTGCTATGTGCGGGATAAAGCGTGAAGATAAAAAAAAATAAAAATAATTTTCTTATTAAAATGATATGTATGTAGGCTGAAATAAAGCATCATTGTATTTTCTTTTAGTACTTGAATGGAGTACTTGAAAAAGACTACTCGCAGTTTGTTTTTAGTCGAAATAAAGTATATTTGTACAATAATACTTTTAAGGTCGTGATCTAAATTTGATGTATTAAGTTAAGGAAATTTTGGTTCCGTGGAACTCCGTTGTAGTTGTAAGTTCGATGTCCATTAATATTAACTATTGTTTAACTTTCTGACTTTTAGGTAAAAAACAGTGTATCTATATATCAGAAGAGCTTTTGAAGTTCTAAAGTATAAAGATAAACAATTAAAGAAATTATCAACAAGTTTTCATACAATTTTCTTGTTGTGACGGGTCTTTATGCGTTGAGATCGCAACCCACCACGCACTATTCAAATAACATAAGGCATAGCATACATATTTTCCACGTACCTTTTAATTTGTATTTAATCCATTTCCCCTAGCTATAGCATCTATTTTAGTAAGACGATTACACATAGAAGTTATTAAATAGTCATTAGGCAAGTACTGCTATTAGTAGAACAGTGATGGTAATTATAAAAACTTTATATATATATATATATATATATATATATATATATATATATATATATATATATATATATATATATATATATATATATATATATATATATATATATATATATATATATATATATATATATATATATATATATATATATATATATATATATATATATATATATATATATATATATATATATATATATATATATATATATATATATATATATACACAAATTGTGTTTGCGTTTATTTTTAAATTTCTAAAGCAACGTGAAACCAATAATATTGTGGAAACATTACCTTGAAAATTATATAGTCATCTTTTAAAAGTTTTTTTTTATTTCTTATATAATGTTTTAAATAAATTTCAGCAAAATAAAGAATAGTACATATATATTTTACGTAGATAAAACATAGAAATAAATATAAACACTAGTAAAAATCATACTTAAATCGTTGTAAAATATTTGATATTTTAACTCTAGATATATCTATATACTGGAGGAAAGCCACGTAAAAAGCATGAGGACTCCCCGGAGAGCATGTATGAAGAGGCTAATGACAGTGGACGAGGCGAAAGAGGTATGCAGGGACCGCAGCTCTCTGACTAACCCGCTAGGGATAGAGCGTGAAGTTATGTATGTATGTATATCCTAGAGTCCAGTATAAATTATAAAGGAGGGAATCGAAAATTAGAACCTTTTGGTACCAACTTTCGCCAATTTGTATGACAAATTTGATGAAACGATCGATTTTCTTGAAATTAGTTACAGTGCACTTAGAATGACTAAAACTTTTCATAAGTACATAATAAGCAGTAATCAATATATATAATGTTACAATGTTTTACTTGTTTTCTCCTTTCTAGCTAGAAAATAACACTTAAATTGTAGCTTTGGAGATTACTGTAGTAGTAAAAAGCTATCCAAAGCACTAAATTTATCTGCCAAGCTGGCCACATTCTTTAAAATCCGCCCAGCTTAATGAAATAAGTAACTCGCTTGTAAATTACGTACGTACTTGGCAAATTATGTTGATAACAAGTATGTTGTTACTTTCATTTAAAATTTTCTTATTTTTGTTCCTATTTATGCCTATCAAAAATTTAACACAAGATAGATTAAAACAATTAATTTACACACAAGACATATTCTAAGTGTCCCAGGAAGTAATAATAATAACATGCGACACAGTCTATAAGAGTTTCGGAACTTGATATATTTTCCAGATTTTGAGGACCGTCGTGGCGCAGAGGCGCAACGTCTGCCTGTAACGCGACGGTTACTGGGTTCGATCCCCAGTCGAGGAAGATGGATTTTTCTATTTCCATTTTCTTCGCTCTGGCAAACTAGGCAAAGCGCGGCGTTGAGTTCCGCCACTCAACACGCAATGCCTCGAAAACGGCGGAAAGCGAGGACGGAGAAAGCAGGGGCTAAGCAACGGAGTGTCTTAACACTAGGTTCCCACGGTCCCTGCAGTTCCTTCTGCCTACCCTGCCTTGTGCGAGATAAAAAGCGTGAAGCTAAAAAAAATATATATATTTTCCATAAACTTGATCTATTTTTACCAATTTAATTAAGCTTAGTTGCAATATTTACTTTTTAGTTTCACTCGTTTATTTTTATATTCTGGTTTCTTTGATAATTTTATGAAAAAGTATGTTTTTTATTTAAAAATAGATAGCTCTACAGACACTTGGTCCGTACCCTTTTTTAACTTACTCTATATGTTCTTATTACAAATATTGATTATATTAATACATAGAATTTATATTTATCATAATGAACATCTATTATAATCTTTACATTTTTTTTATATTTAATATTACTTAGAACTAATTCTATGGCTGATAAGCGAATCGCACAAGCTTATACGTTATCCTTGGTGTTATAAATAAAATTAAATTTTATAATAAATTAGGGTCACTTGATAGGGTTACACAATAATGACAAAAAAAATAAGCTTTGATGCGACTTATATTTTAAATATTAGGGCATGTCCGCTATTATGGAAGTTGTGACCGCTGCGTTCCTGTCTTTCATGGCCATCTTCAAGTTGTACTCCACAATGCTTTTAGTTGTTGCACCCATCGCATTACGAATGAGTCTCATGACTGCATCGTCTTTGCCCTCGCTATAATAGGTGCAGCTGTTGGTGTATCGCGATATTGCTACGACCGCATGCGAGACACTATCATGTAGCTTGGCCAATTTGCTGTTAATGACTACGACAGTCTCGCTGGTCAGACCTTGAGCCTCATGAATCGTCAGGACCTACGAACTTGTTTCTTCTCCGCATCTTTGGCTAATCAGAGATTCTTTTTCTTCTTGTGTGTAAGGTAGGTATAGGGTGTTTTTAAGATCCCCGGATTTTGGCGGCTTTTTTTTTTTGTAAAAAGGGAATGTATTGCCCTTTTTGAAGAGTATATGCCAGAATATACTTCTCGTAAAGCGTAGGTAACGTCCATGGGACTTCTATAAGTACACAATAGGTTCTCACTTATGCTGATAATTTGTGACAGTCTTCGGTAAAACATTTCAAAAAGGTTCTCTCGATCTATATAGAGTAGTTGGTTTAGGTCTCCTATTAAAAGTACTTCGTCAGCCCCTGAGTATATGCTTGCCAATACTATTGAACCAAAGTGGTTCATAAGGGCCTCGTCGACTATCAGGCGATTGCACTTTTGTGATCCTCCTTGTGCACCGTTCACCAGTATTGACGCCATTGTGCGGATTCTACTTTGAACCAAATTCCCTATACGTTTCGACAACCTCTATCTAAACTGCTTCTGTAGTACTAGTGACGACCATATCTCTTTCTAAATTAAATTCTTTAACTATCCAAGATGTTTTGCCACATCCAGGAACACCATCGATCCATTTTATCTTGGGGACCTTCCACGGACGCTGATAGTGCTATCTAGATATTTAGCTCTTTCAAGCATTCTACCCTCCAGCATTATCCGCGTACACTTAGCGGTAACTACTATAGGATCATTGGCAAAAAAAAAATCCCTTCCCTTATTTTACTCCGGGACACGAAGCTTTGGCAACTAAAAAGAAAACGTTGCGTTGTTTTTCGAAGTGTGTGTGTGTGTGTGTGTGTGTGTGTGTGTGTGTGTGTGTGTGTGTGTGTGTGTGTGTGTGTGTGTGTGTGTGTGTGTGTGTGTGTGTGTGTGTGTGTGTGTGTGTGTGTGTGTGTGTGTGTGTGTGTGTGTGTGTGTGTGTGTGTGTGTGTGTGTGTGTGTGTGTGTGTGTGTGTGTGTGTGTGTGTGTGTGTGTGTGTGTGTGTGTGTGTGTGTGTGTGTGTGTGTGTGTGTGTGTGTGTGTGTGTGTGTGTGTGTGTGTGTGTGTGTGTGTGTGTGTGTGTGTGTGTGTGTGTGTGTGTGTGTGTGTGTGTGTGTGTGTGTGTGTGTGTGTGTGTGTGTGTGTGTGTGTGTGTGTGTGTGTGTGTGTGTGTGTGTGTGTGTGTGTGTGTGTGTGTGTGTGTGTGTGTGTGTGTGTGTGTGTGTGTGTGTGTGTGTGTGTGTGTGTGTGTGTGTGTGTGTGTGTGTGTGTGTGTGTGTGTGTGTGTGTGTGTGTGTGTGTGTGTGTGTGTGTGTGTGTGTGTGTGTGTGTGTGTGTGTGTGTGTGTGTGTGTGTGTGTGTGTGTGTGTGTGTGTGTGTGTGTGTGTGTGTGTGTGTGTGTGTCTGTGTCTGTCTGTGTGTGTGTGTCTGTCTGTGTGTGTGTGTCTGTCTGTGTGTGTGTGTGTCTGTGTGTGTGTGTGTGTGTGTGTGTGTGTGTTCATTTATTATATACCTACTTATAAATTAAAATATTTCACCTTTGTATGAGTATAATTAGGTAACAATAATTTACTTATTTTTAATCAGTTGCCCAAAATCATAACTTTTTAACTAAAAATTTTTCAAATGCGAATATTACTCTAAAACTGAGTGTTTCACACCCATGTTATAATTGCTGGTTTTCCTCCGCTGGTTTTGGATTTGTAATGTGCGAAATGAACTACAAATATAACGTTTTAATTGTTTCTTTTTGTTTAAGTTTTTACTTTTTTTTTAATTTCGCAAAGTTTATAAATCATATTTTGTATGAATTTATAAAGCTTTTCTTTATAGAATATTTATGGTAATTTATAATTACCATAAAATCTTAATTATTGCCAAATTTCATACCTCTAGGTCATAGGTTTGTATTCTGTAGGATATGACTACGGGTGATTCGTGTATAAAATGAAAAAATTAAGTACAAAACCTCCTGTCATTTGATTTAATTAATATAGAAATTGATTGTTTTTGCTTTAAAAAATTGTCGACTTGAATATGGGATATTAAATTCAGTTTGATTCTTCTATATGATTCTGACTAAAATGTCTTAACAGACAGACGGATAAGTAGATATCCTAAAAATTGTAGACTTTCAAACTTCCAAGCTTATTAGTCCTAGACCAACACTTTCTAAGGCTAGCACTTTCAAATAAGCTCTTCCGCTCTAGCATAACTATAGGTGTATAAATACTTATTTTGTTTAATAATACTTCATATTCCATAGTTTATATAGCTAGATCAAGATCAAGTTTACAAGGCAGGTTGACCTCCTTAATAGACGATCAAACTTTCTCAAACTTGTTAGGCTGCAGCTTCTTGGATAGAATGTAAACTTCAGGTACATTGTCCCAGTATAAAATTTTAATAAAAATATGAAACTAAGAAAATATTTGAAATTCAGTAAAACTCCTTTACCAAAGAGGCCTTAAAAAAGGAGACATGTGTTGTAGAAATAAAACATATGTCACAAGAAGTTGTAAAAAAAGGATTAAGGCTTGAAAGGAAAAAAAAATGATGATTAAATTATGTATTTTTTCTTATTCACATTTTATCCCGTAGCTTTACGTTTTATCCCGCATATTGCAGGGTAGGCAAAAGGAACTGCAGGAATCATATGAACATAGTGTTAAGACACTCCATTGCTTGGTGCCTGCTTACCGCCGTTTTTCGAGGCATTGCGTGTTGAGTGGTGGAACTCAACGCCACGTTTTTAACTAGTTTTCAGAGCAAAGAAAATGGAAATAGAAAAATCCATATTCCCCGAGTGGGAATCGAATCCTCAAGCCGTCACTACAACCGTTACAGGTAGACGCTTACGCATCTGCGCCATGACGGTAAATTATGTATTACGTTCAATTATTTAACGAATAATTAATAAATCATAAATAAAAAGGACAGTGTAGAAAAGGATATGGATGACTTATGTCCGTACTCTCTTCCGTTTCTATACTTCCGGTTACACACGCATAAAATTAATTACTGTACAATCTAATACGATTAACGCTTTAAAATTGTAGTATAAATATCAACGATACGAGAATGTATTGTTTAATACTCTTTAATAGTTACAATACAAAAGAAAATTATATATTTTACTTTCTTTCTTTTATATTCTAATTAAGAAAGAATTTATTTCAAGATGAATGAAGCCTCTAAGCTGAAAGGACATCCCAATGGAATCAACAATGGAAGTAAGTCAACAGACAAGCTAATCGAGGAGTCGCTAGCAAATATTCAATTTCCGATGCATTGGCTCTCACGGGATAAAACTAGATTTCACGGCTGTCTTTCAAACGGAGGACGTTGGTTTCAATATATATTCCTAAACTTGATCCAATTTACCAATTTGTGGTAAATGCAAATGACGAGAATTCTTACCAATTTGTAGAAGGTATTGGGTAAATACTTAAAGAAAATGGTCCTCTTCCCTATTTTTAAATTTTTGAGACTTAAAAAACAGAAAGTTGATATTTACATGAGGTTAGGTTACGTCTTTCTTTGTTACTAAACAATATTTCTGAGGACAATTCATCAAATAGCACAAGGAAAATCTCAAATATTATTTGTCATGAAAGCTTACTGAAAGTGACTGTTACTACACTCCTGATATAAGTTATATTTGACAGTGACGAAATGTGATCATAACTTGTCTCTGCAAGATGGCGTATACCGAATGTCGCCTCAAGATCTATTTGAAACGCTAGGACTTTAGACAGTCCTACTTATAGCTTCTATATATTATACTTATATCTATATGTTATACTTTCTAATTGACATACAATCATAAAATTGTATACAGAATAAATGACACTAGTGGCATATTACATTCGAATCGATTTTGTGGGATTTTAAGGGATTTTTGAGGATCGCAAACGATAATGTCGCGAACGAAATTTGAGAAGGTTTGATATGTACACTTAAATGTACATGGACTTTTAAATGTAAACGATATCTCACGAAAACATACAATAATCACAGAGCTCGGTTGTGAATGTGTTACTTTAACAGTATTTATTTTGAAACTATATTGAATTTTCAACCGCTGTTTACATATTAAGCGTCACTCTTAATTGGCGTGCGGTGGGCGTCGTTCTTGTGTTACAATTACCCAGATGACCTGGATATATATATATATATATATATATATATATATATATATATATATATATATATATATATATATATATATATATATATATATATATATATATATATATATATATATATATATATATATATATATATATATATATATATATATATATATATATATATATATATATATATATATATATGTATATATCCAGGCCAGGGTTTGACTTTATTTAGTTTAGTTTATTTAGTATATGTAGATAATTGAGTAACTAATTACTATGCTTATCTCAAAACGAGTATTGCGATATACTTATCTAACTATTTCTGCTACATAAATATAAATAATAAAAAGATAAAACTATACACATGCCATACACCTATCATCTAGTATTATAGCAAAACGGTTAGAAATTCCAACGTAAATGATATTGACAATATCCTCATTATTAAAACATTTACAAGCTACACGTGTCTAGAAGACAATTTCACTCGAGGTACAGTAAACTTGTTGCTGTGATTCCTCTTTTATGAGACACTATAAACGATATGAAGTTGCACAGTATTAAGACCTCATGAGAATATTCATTCTCGTATAGAGTTTGTATTTGGCTAAACACGAAGGACTAGTAATTTCGATGTAAAAAAATAATAAATAAAATATATTGCATATAAAAGAAGTTTCTTAAACAGAATATTTGCAAGCCCTGCTAAGTATACTAAATATATCTTTAAAAAGTAACACTTAGACTGACGAGGCAAAGAGGCTCAGGCTCTGCCTGTAAATGCGATGATTTGTGGGACTCTAAGAAAAATAAAAAAAATTATATTCCTCGCTCTTTCAACAAGATAAAAAGCATTTACACATTTAATTCTGGGAATCAACATATAATGCCTTGAAAAGTGGAAAGTGGAGAACAGAGTGTACCAACACTAAGTTCCCCGAATCTACGACTAGTATACAACAGTAATATATAAAAAATAGCTATATATATAGCTAGATAAGCTTCTCTTAATTACTATATTTATATAAATTATTTTAACTACCAGTGTTGTCAAATTACTGTGACAAATAAAAACGTACACATAAAATAAAAAGCAATAGAGCAATAATTTGTAACAGTTAATAAAAAAACGCCTCTCGTAAATAGAGTTGTGGGTTTGATTTCCTCTCGAGGGAATGATTAGGGCGTTAAATTTAAATTACGTCTCGGGTGAGACAAAGCGCTAATACATATCTGCAATTCGAAACGGATAATGGTAGACGGTCTCTGCTGTTCCTGTTATGTAATAATATATAAGGAAAATGCGTTTAAAATTTATTATTTCATTGTAATAAAGCGAAATGTGTACTTTTGTTATAGATAAAAGAGAACATCGTAAAATAACTGTAAACAAGAAACGGGCTACGTTTTATGATTTCCTCTCAATGTTTACAAAAATTATGAAAATTTTTACGTAATTGTAATAAATAATATATAAACCCATTATGTTGAAACTTCTATATAAAATATTTTTTTAAATAACACACTAAAATGTTAATATCTTTAGGTATTAGCATTCTCTTCTGCGAAATGGTCATTCTTGGCAATAATCTTTATACTTTATACTATAATGATTATGCGCTTTGATGGTATCTAAGAGGTCAAGGTTCCATTCTCATTCAAATTTTTAAAAGTTTTCTAGAACAATAAAAATATAAGCCTCACAAGATTGCAAACTTGAAATAGATATAACTAACTTATCTATTAAGGCCTTACTCTGATAAAAATAAACTGAAATATGAATGAAATGAAATGCATGTAAAAAGATAAAAAAGACTATTAATTAATTTTAATTTTGAGGACCGTCGTGGCGCAGAGGCGTACAGCTGCCAGTAAATGCGATAGTATGTGGGTTCGATTCCCACCCGGGAACATGGATTAGTTGAAACGACCATTAGTAATTTCATTACAAGGGTATAGTAAACAAAAGATCACATTTGTAACGGCTTAGATCAAGATTTGGTGATGGGAAAGGACTTTTACGCATCCAGAGTAATCCTTTTACATTTCCAATCCACAAAAGTGTTCACCTAAGCTCTCTTAAGCTTTTAAACAATGTGAAAATGTTATATATATATATATATATATATATATATATATATATATATATATATATATATATATATATATATATATATATATATATATATATATATATATATATATATATATATATATATATATATATATATATATATATATATATATATATATATATATATATATATATATATATATATATATATATATATATATATATATATATATATATATATATATATATATATATATATATATATATATATATATATATATATATATATATATATATATATATATATATATATATATATATATATATATATATATATATATATATATATATATATATATATGAACGATAACATATAATTATTTTATTATATACACTAAACACGGTTTAATTTTATGTACGTACAAATAATATAATTTAAAAAATTAAACTCAAGATTAAAATAGATGATTTCTCTAAAAAATTTGAGTATTTCTCCTACTAAATGCTTACAAAGTATTTTTCAATCAGGTCACACTTCAGCGAGTCCTGGCTCAATTGAAAAGTATGATTGAAGACCTTTAATTTAATCATACTACGGAACTACGGTTTGCGTTTGAGTACGTTTTTACAAGAGGAAATTGATTTACAGTATACAGGGAAATTGGAAAAGTGTCTTAATAATATTATATATATATATATATATATATATATATATATATATATATATATATATATATATATATATATATATATATATATATATATATATATATATATATATATATATATATATATATATATATATATATATATATATTTTTTTTTTTTTTTTTTTTTTTAGCTTCACGCTTTATCCCGCACATGGCAGGGTAGGCAGAGAGAACTGCAGAAACCATAAGAACCTAGTGTTAAGACACTCCGTTACTTAGTCCCTGCTTACTTCGTCCCCACTTTCCGCCGTTTCCGAGGCATTGCGTGTTGAGTGGCGGAACTCAACGCCGCGCTTTGCCTTAGATGCCAGAGCGAAGAAAATGGAAATAGAAAAATCCATCTTCTCCGACTGGGGATCGAACCCAGTAACCGTCGCGTTACAGGCAGACGTTGCACCTCTGCGCCACGATATAGATATATATATATATATATATATCTATATATATATATATATATATATATATATATATATATATATATATATATATATATATATATATATATATATATATATATATATATATATATATATATATATATATATATATATATATATATATATATATATATATATATATATATATATATATATATATATATATATATATATATGTGCAATTTATGTTTATTTTAGATATTTAAACCATGAAAAAATTATTTTGCATAAAGGAAGCTTTTCAAGAAGTTTTTTATATATTTTTTAAATAAACAATATATAATATATTATAATAATTAGTTACATATTGACAATATCATATATATACAAATATCCGTATAAATACCTACACTACATGTTACTACAAAGTCGCTTAGTAAATTATATGAATTTTAAACTACAAGCAATTTTAATGCAACTTAATTTTTAAATATTTATGATACTAATTATACGTCACAAAACTTTACATTTATATCAGAACGGATTGGTATGTCACTGATACCTCTTTGCCTACCTAGACCAATAATATCGTTATCTGTGACTTTATAATGTGGTTTTTGGTTATTGTTTTTATTATTAGCTCGCGTCTTTAAAACTTTCAAAACAAGCATTTTCCAATTCAGGTTAATCTAAACAACTGAATTGTAGTTTTAGAAAATAACAACTTTGGAACAAGAACGTTCCTATTTATTTTTAGGCAAAAACACCTAAAATAAATTAATATATACAAATAAAATACTACAATGAGGACCATCGTGGCGCAGAGGCGCAACGTCTGCCTGTAACGCGACTAACACGACGGTTTCTGGGTTCGATCCCCAGTCGGGGAAGATGGATTTTTCTATTTCCATTTTCTTCGCTCTGGCAACTAAGACAAAGCGGGGACGAAGTAAGCAGGGACTAAGTAACGGAGTGTCTTAACACTAGGTTCGTATGGTTCCTGCAGTTCCCTCTGCCTACCCTGTCATGTGCGGGATAAAAGCGTGAAGCTATAAAAAAAATAAATAAATAAAAAAATACTACAACATGCAAATTATAAGAAATTCTATAGACATAAATTTTTGTAGTTCATCCTTGTAAATCAAGCTGGCAGATTAGCTGCACTATTTGGGTCTCCATTTTCATTACGAGTTCAAGTAAGAAGCCTTATGTTGAACCTCACCTTAAAAGTTCTCTAGGTAGAGACCTTTATGCATATAGACATTTTTCCGCTTTTTCATATATACTGTAGAGTAGGAAAGACATTATATTTTAAAGATTTCTTATCTCTTTATTAAAACAGGAGCTTTAAAAGAACCCTCGATAAATGAATATAACTCATCTTCTCCGACTGGAAATCGAACCCACTAACGTCACGTTTACTGAACCACGACGCGACGTCCCTCTTTTTAATTTAATGCGTTAAACCAAGCGTTATTTCGAAGGCTTTTGTTTGAAACTGATATTATATCGCACTCACTTAACGCTGCCATTTCTTGTCGAGAGGAAGTGACAGATGACAAACGAGCTATCCACAGGATCTTAAGTTCAACTACACAATGAGCGATGGTTAGACTGCTATAGAGGCTATATAAAATGACAATATATGATTAAATCTTAAAAAAGCTCAATGCGCTTTTACGTAGTAATGATAATAAAAAAATCAAGCAATTAAAAATATCTACAATTTAAAGGCTGTAAATTCTGTAATTTGCAAGTTACGATAAAGTTATATGTGCAAGTTATATATAGGCTACATACAAAAAACACGTAGTAATATAATTCATATAAACAAAATAAATAAATTAATAATAGTCTTGGACTTGTCTTCTATCTATAAGGAATATAACAAATATTTAATTTACAAGTAAACATTAATTCATTACCTGTTGAATGATTAATTACCTACTTAGAACAAACTAGATTTAGAAAACAGACGTGGTTCAAAATAAATTAAATTAAAAAACATCGAAATACACGTAGACCGTATAGTCCATTGAAATGTTACATTTGCTTTGCACTTATTAGAGGACGCTTAACAGGCTTAACCTCAAGTTTATGGGGTCGCCACCCTTGTCCCCCAGCCGCCATCTTGGAAAAAGGGGGGGGGGGAAACAATTTTTTCGCGATATCTCGGAAACTATGCGTCGTACAAAAAAATTGTAAGATCATAATTTATAGCAAATTGTTTTGCCTACAAATATATTTATACAATTTTTTGCCCCAAATTTAAAATTAAAGAAGTTATAAGTTAAAAAGTGAATTTTTTTACACTAATTTTTGCTTTTTGCTCTAATTTAATTTTAAATTTTCTTTGGGGGACAAAGGGGGCGACCTCATAAACTTGAGGTTAAGCTTCTATTGACCCCCTCACATGTCCCAAAAATAAAATTACGTCCTCTAATAAATGCTATACTTGGACCTTAAAATATAACATTTCAATGAACTAATTTGATCGTATTCGGGCAGAGTCTAATTGAATTAAATGGCATAAGAAAAATATTAGAGTAAAACAAAGAGTAATTATTTTCTAACAAGGAACCGTTGTCTGATTGACAGCCCTGACATTGAGCCCTGATTGACATAAATTCATCGCATTATATTATGTAGATCGGAAAGACTACACTTTTTCATCTATTACACTCTTTTTGAAAGAGATTCCTAATTATTACATTCGTAAGAAGTGATACAAAAATAAGAACGGCTTTAATAAAAAAAAGCTATTCTCATTGTCATTAGTAATGTGCGATGTCAGATACGCTAAAGATGCCAAGTTCTATAGAAAGATCTGATCGGTCATTGATCATGTCCTTTTCTGTTCTAAGAAAAAAAATAGATGAGGTAAGGAAAGGTGTTACAAGCGTGCCAATGGAGTTCAATTCACTTCGCCAATGTGACGTTGTATAGAGAATACAATTTAATTGATTACTGAGGACCGTAGTCGTCAACGTCTGCCTGTAATGCGACGGTTTCTCGGTTCGATTCCCACTCGGGGAAGGTGGATTTTTCTATTTCCATTTTCTTCGCTCTGGCAACTATGCAAAGCGTGCGGTTGAGTTCCGACACGCAATATCTCGAAGAAGGCGGATAGCGGGGACAAAGAAAGGGACAACAATGAATTGTCTTAACACTAGGTTCCTATGGTTCCTAAAGTTCCCTCTGCCTACCCTGCCATGTACAGGATACTTCTGGCGTATTTATTAGCCATCAGATGAGCCGAATGCTCATATGCCTTGTTTTTCTCATAAAAAAAAACTAAATATGTTTCGGTTTACTACTATCGTATAGACACAAATGGTAGCTACGTCGCTATTGAAGCCTCAATTATATTAATTATCATAGTAAAATGTTCATTCATCGTATAAATACATATTGTAGGTTAGTTCTACATTATTATATTCCAGAAGATACTTTCTTCTCATATTTTGTTAATGTGGCACAAAATAGAATTTTTAAAACTTTCGCTTCACATTTAATATAGCGTATAGTTATGCTATCCATGGTGACAGGTGACATATTTTTCTCATAATACTTCATCCATATAGTAAGCTAAAGAGTGAGTTCTCTACTCATCAGTGTCAAGACACTCAGTGTCACTTGCATCCAGGCTGCGCAGGATGGATCGTCCTGAAGATCCTCTGGGACCCAATAGTAAAGATAACATAGCTGTGATTAAAAAATTAAATTAGACTCCTGTCTTAGATATCCACTCCCAGCAGATTAGGCTGTTGAGATTGGAAATAAATAGTAATCATCTCATTTTACATTTTTATTTGTATTTAAATGACATTCTTTTATACAGCAAATTAATGCAAATTTTTAGTTGTAGTTCAAAAGAATACATAATATGAGTGGCGTAGTCTGACAGCATTTGTTTGTAACCGGTGAGAATAGATTCCGTTAGTCCATAAACAAACTCAAATTCGGACTGAAATAAGCAATGAAATGTCTTGATACTAGATTGTCTTTCAATCACTATCTAAAATCGTAAACCCAAATAAATTTCTTAACCTGAAACCTCCATACCTACAGAATTTGAGAACACATCCAAATTATTATTACTTTCTGGCTAATAATGAATAAAAATGGCGATTCAGCTATTCATGTTGTACCAAAAATAGAAAATCGAGTACAAAGAGAAAAAAAAAAAAAAAAAAGAGTAAAATCAGGACTAATTATCCAGAACATCTGTAATATAATTACAATATTATAAATATTCATAAGCATAGCAGACCTGAATCTATCTGAAAAACCTTTCCTGCAATTCGATTCAAAATTTATCAAAATAATTGTCATAATAATTCAAAATATATCTAAATAAATGTAAATTTTTCATTCACTTGTTCTATGTGTATGATACATTTTTCTTTGCAATTTTAATCTTGACAGAGCAGTAGACTCGGGTCGTCTTCGTTTAAGGGTATATTTTATCCCTCCCAACTTTTCATGGATGGCGGCCTACTTGCCTACACTCATGGAGAACAACATGAATGGCAACTCACATTTGTCCATGGTATCGTAATTTTACTGCACTTATTGTTATTAACTAGGCTATGGATCTTAATTGACTTGTACCAATACATAAATATACTTATTTTCCTCGTAAAAATTAATTTAAGGATCGTTTAAGTAAAATAACCAGCAAATTATAGTATTTTTCATCCTTAAACAATAGAAAAGAATCAATTAAAGTAGATATGTATATATCTGTTCTTATATCATACTAATTGTTTAGAATTCGGAATTCTTGCCAACATTTTCAAATTGAACGTCCTTCTGATGCTGAAGTGCACTTTTGCGGTCCGTACAAAGAATTCTTCACTTGAACCAACTCCACGTTGTATAATAAAGTCATATTTTACAATGTATATTTTGAAATAAATAATAGTCATTATCGTTTTAATTATAAAATAAAAATATTTAATACTGCAACATGCTCTTTTGGCAAATAATTGTTCTTTGTAATATTTTATGGGTAGAAGAAATTTGTAAACGTCCATACAGAGATGTTCACAACGTAATAAGTTATAAATATGAGAATTTCGACACAACTTGATGAGGAAGGCACGGCCTTGAGGTCAAAACTCTTCGACAGTCCATGGAGCAGATTCATGAAACGCGAGTTCTATATCTACTACGTAAAAATTGTTTTTTTTTTCTTTAAGTATTTTTCTATACTTATTGTGGATTAACACTTCAAAAAATTATAAAACAAGTGGTAAATTTACATTTATCTAATAAAAAAACTAAATCGACTTCAAATGTTTTTAATTAAAAATGTTAACTTGATAAAAATGTCTGCCTGTCTCACTTTAACTGTAGATAAATAGTAATTTTAATCGATATAACATGTTTAGTTGAGTGGAGGTAAAAAGGTCAAAGAACTAGCGGGATTATAAAAAAATCATAGAAAATAAATAGAAAATATACACTATTTTAATATGAAAATTTCTCTGCTCCTTTGTAAATTGAAGTTGAAATTAAATGTATAAAAAATTTTATCTCGATATGTCTTTTATTTTGTTTTTTTAGCTTCACGCTTCATCCCGCATATTGCAGGGTAGGCAGAGGGAACTGCAAGAACCATATGAACTTAGTGTTAAGACTCTCCGTTGTTTAGTCTCTGCTATCTCCGTCCCCGCTTTCCGCCTTTTTCGAAGCATTACGTGTTGAGTGGCGGAACTCAACATCGCACTTTGCCTAGTTTCCAGAGCGAAGAAAATGGAAACAGAAAAATCTATCTTCCGCGTGTGGGAATCGAACCCTCAAACCGTCGCGTTTACAGGCAGACGTTTTCGCCTCTGCGCCACGACGGTCATCTATGCCTTTTCATTCCCGAATTATTTGAGGGCGAGCAGACATACATTCAAACTATAAAAAATGTCACACACGTTATTAGACACCTACGTTTTTAAAAGAAATATAATGAATTTTAGTTAATACATAATCTTGCAATATATTTTCATATGTAACAAAACTAGAACTTGTTCAATAGTTGAGTAACCTAATATAAAGTTATTGAATGTAATATTATTACTGAAGGTATAGATTCGAACAATAATAATAATTCTAACTTCCTGACAACTTTGCCTGAAAATAACTTCGCTGAAATTTGATTGAATTGTTATATTTCAGATAAATTGACACTTATGATATCTGGGCTGAGTGACACCATTGTAAGTGATGGTACAATTTTTCCCTGCAGCTTCGTATATATATATATATATATATATATATATATATATATATATATATATATATATATATATATATATATATATATATATATATATATATATATATATATATATATATATATATATATATATATATATATATATATATATATATATATATATATATATATATATATATATATATATATATATATATATATATATATATATATATATATATATATATATATATATATATATATATATATATATATATATATATATATATATATAATGTTATATATTACATACACATTATAATCCAAGATATATATATTCATATAAATATAGATAACATATAACTTATATATCCAAAGTAATATTACATATAAGAACTGCCGTTGCTGATATAAAGCCAGTATAATACATTTGTAATGAAACACCGATTCGATCTACACCTTAATCCTCGAGACAATCTCGTAAACATTGAATTGTTCTTCTTTATTGCAGAGCCATAAAGCGTGTGATTAATTGTATTCCAACCAATTACGTGGAGGTCAATGCTCTGGCGTTAGGATTATTGAATTGAATTTGGTGGATTCGTGTAAACAAATTATAAATAATATGCTTTAGTCTGGAATTTCGTTTGCGTAGGCCACAATTTTTTTACGTTTTGATTTTTTTGTCTCGTTCTCGTTACAATTTAAGGAAATTAACTCTTAGAGCTCCCGTAGACTTTCTAATGATTACGAACTTTCAGTTTCTTCACTTAATAATTTCTACTGTGTACTGTGTAGTTTGGCAGTTGGTCAAAAATATGCGTGTGCAAGTTACAAGGTATATGTAAATAATTAAATAAATAAATTATTTATGAGGACCGTCGTGGCGCAGAGGCGTAAGCGTCTGCCTGTAAACGCGACGGTTTCTGGGTTCGATTCCCACTCGAGGAAGATGGATTTTTCTATTTCTATTTTCTTCGCTCTAGCAACCAGGCAAAGTGCGGCGTTGAGTTCTGCCACTCAACACACAATGCCTAGAAAAAGGCGGAAAGCGGGGACGGAAAAAAACAGGGACTAAGCAACGGAGTGTCTTAATACTAGGTTCGTATGGTTCTTGCAGGTCCCTCTGCCTACCTTGCCATGTACGCGATAAAGCGTGAAGCTATAAAAAAATAAAAAAATATATTTTACAAACACAATACGCAGCATCCTGTAGTCACTCAGTATGCATTATGTAAGCGTTTCTTTAAGAGATACTTGGATCGTTTGTTTCACTACACGCAAGAGTCTACAAAATTAGTTTTAAGTAATGTTATAATTAAAATATTTTTGAGCTAATTGTCTCCGTTATCATTTAATATTATATATACTATTATAATAAATAATAAAATAACTAACTAAGAGAATTTATTTTTTTTACTAGCTTACAAGTAGTAGTTAGGTAGTAGTGTTATAAGCGGAAAATAGCGTAATAGCCACAAGAACAATAAACAGAAACATACAAAACTATTTACTTATTTATATTATGGTAATATAATTCGTCTTTGCTCTACACTATACAAGCGAGATCAATCGATCACAGCCCAAAATATATTCTTAGCGTGTCTAAAGGAGCAAAGTTTTTCTTTACTCGTGAAATGGACTAATTTTGATGGCTCCTGTTTCATCTTCTTGATGACAGGTTTTTCAAATTAGGTATAGGGAATAGAGCATTAATAATTTAGAATTATAATAATAATATTCTTTGAGTAATTCGAATTGCGGATACTTAGAGAGGCGAGTTTTTGATACAGTTTTTTTTTATTTTTGGTACCGTTTTGAAGATCTCGAAAAGGCAGATTGACATATAGCTGATGTTCAAACATGAACAGTTCACTTAATAATTGATTTAATTACTTCTTTTTCTTCTTGTCTTTAATTATGTCGTTTCGATCGTGCCATTTGAGAACAATTCATTGATTAAACTATTTATACACGTTTGCCAATTGAAAATGGTTGACATTGACTTGACATTAGCCCGTTCTTTTTGTTTGTCTCAAAAATTCTGTCTTGTAACAAAAAAGATTTCTAGCTTTACCATTCTAATTACCATTTTACCATTCAATGCGCGGGGAACCCACTATTGACTAATAATTTACCACAAACATAGATTTATTTGTTAATACTATACTTAAAGGCGCGAATTAAAGTCTGATGCAGTCTACAAAAATGAAATGGCGGAAAAGAGAGAACGTAGTGTTTCAACACTAGGTTCAATCTGTCTGACAAATATGGGATGCAGCTTGAAATTAGAACTCACGTTACTTATCTACCCTTTACTTCTTTACTATCTAAACTTAGTTGCCGTGTTTTTAGAAATATTATTTTCCAAATTAACACTACACTGTGACCTATCCTTGACCTTTTCCTTTTTTATATCCGTCCTCCCAAATTTGATGCAGCTATTTTATAATCTGTTAGTCATAATTTCGAAATTCGTAAGACCCATATACTAGTCACTAAAGCGCAATTGAGTTTTGCCATTCAACATGTAATCGGGGTCTCACCATCATTGACATGTACAAAGAGTGGCTTACTACTAATAAATAATAATATATAAAAATTTCCATTCTTCAAGAGATACAAGTTCGATTCCCGATACATTTGTATTTTAAATATGCTTTTATACATTTTATTTCCTTAGTAATAAAAGTCAAAATGAGCCAGCACTTCCTTACTCCTTAGTCCACTAATTCCCTAGTAACTCCCTCACAACGTCAAGTCTGTGAGATAAAAAAAAACGAGATTTCAAAGTAATTTAATCAAACAGGGATAAACCACAAACGACCTCATTTAGAGAAAATTTCCACCCCGCATAAGTAGATAGCTACTTTAATTCAATTTAACAAAGGCAACACTTGTGATAAGCATTGAATCATAATTAAGATGAGGTTTTATTTTGACTATTTTGTCTTCACGCTGTATCCCGCACATGGCAGGAAACTACAGAAACCATAGCAACCTAGTGTTAAGACACTCCGTTGCTTAGTCCCTGCTTTCTCCGTCCCCGCTTTCCGACTTTTATCGAAGCATTGCGTGTTGAGTTTCTGAACTCAACACGCAATGCTTTTATAAAGGAGCGAGGAAAATAGAAACAGAAAAATCCATCTATCCCGAGTGGGAATCGAAGGTATATTTTACAAGTAGACGCTACACTTCTGCGCCACGACGGCCTTCATTTATTTTGACTTCATTTTATATTTCTTTATATATTACGGTAGATAGAACATAATACTTAGAAAAGTGACGTAACTTAACGCTGCGTTTTGTGTTGGTAAAACGAGGAATATGAAAATAAAATTATTTTCATCCTCACGAAGTAGGCATCGAACTCCCAACTGACGCGTTTTCAATGTCATTCTTACTGTCATAAAGTAATGTAAGCAAGAATCGCTTTCTATATTGGGATCTAGAAACAAGTTGTTATTGGATATGGTACTAAATCGATTATTTATTTTATTTATTTACTTGTTCCATGTTATTGTATATCAAAAATTTATTATTATATTTATTAATAATAATTATTATTATAATCTGTTTGTCCACTGGCAAGTGGCTATATAAACCAACACCTAATAGACTTTCATTACTTAAAAATACTTAGGCAAAAGTTATACGCTGTGCCGGTCCGTCACAATGGTTTTAAATAAAGATATTTCCGGGTTTACTTATTTTCTTTCTACATCGTTTCATCTGCTGATTTTACTATACGCTGTTGCATACCAAATAAAACAGCTTTATCACACTAAAAATAAAAATAAATAAATGAAAAACCTCTTAGAACGAACCAGTAACGATACCCATCGTTAAAATAAATATAGGTTTCTTATTTTCATATTATTAATAATATAATCCTCGTAAATATAAAAGAAAATTTATTAAACTCTTCCATTACCGATAGATAGATAACGTTTACCTATTGACCGTACAAAATTCAAATTTGGCACGAGTTTCTTTTGAATAGAATAATAGCATATCAATAATAGGCTCTCCATTATCACGTAGACTAATACTTTTTTAGTCCACGAAAATAAATCATAGCCAACTCATTGCCTAAGCACCAATCGAAGCCAGGGTCGGTTATGTTTCTCTCTATAATCATGAAGTCTAATACTTTTTATAGTCCACGAAAATAAATCATAGCCTACTCATAGCCTAAACCAATCGAAGCCAGAGTCAGTTATGTTATACATTTAATAAGCTGCTTACAAAATTTGCTACGATTATCAGTTAAAATGGAGATACAAACTCGTGTAATTAAGGTGAAAGATAAACCTCAAAGTCATTAAAGTAGAAGGCTTTTAAAGTACGTTTTATTTTAATTTGCAACACTTGACTCTGGGTCACATCGCTAAAGTGAGCGTGTTAGCTTTACAGAATAAAGACGTTTTATGATTTGAGTGTTTCAATTTGTGTTATATTTTTTGTGTGTACTCGTGATGGAGGCCTATTCTAGGCCTAGACCTATTCTAGGTTTTAATTTATTATAATTTTTACTGTCCAGAGTGGCGCAGTTGAAAAATATCACGCGTTGGTAATACAAATATTTATTTCTAGGTTGAGGCAAAGTTGAATATACATAAACCGCCTGAATCTGAATTAAAAAATCAGTTAAGTGCAATTTATTTCATGTATGCAAAGCTTTGTACCAATTGAATGTATTTAAACAAAGTACATCATAAAAAAAATGACAAGCATTAATCGACGTGTGTACTAATTTTATTTGAATTAAATAAAGATATAAGTTGCATTCTTATTATTATGCCATAAATTCCAATTCTTGGCCAGTTTTTATCATGATTCGAATTTCATACAGAATGCAATAAACGGTGATATTTTATGATCGTAGAATATTCGATTCTCAGTTGGTCAATAGACTTTTAGTTTTAGTAAATTAACCACGTGTCTAGTCTTCTGTATTTCATAAAATTGGCGATAAATTTGGTAATTTGGAAATATATCTTAGATTTTCTTTAAGAGTAATTATAGATAAAACTTGAATACGACTTTGTGTTTAATTGGTATACTAAATACCGATACAGAGTAAAAGCCTTCTTTATAATAATTATCATTAAGTTAATAAATCTATATTTACGCTGTTATTAATTTGTATGTTGATGAAGTAAAATCTGTGATAGAATGTTCCTTATTTTTAGTAATATTTATATACTAGATAAAAATAGAATCTGTTATTTTTGTAAAATATAAATAGAAATAAAAATAACCAGTTCGTTTTTATAGTATATATATATATATATATATATATATATATATATATATTATATATATATATATATATATATATATATATATATATATATATATATATATATATATATATATATATATATATATATATATATATATATATATATATATATATATATATATATATATATATATATATATATATATATATATATATATATATATATATATATATATATATATATGTATATATATATATGTATATATATATATATATATATATATATATATATATATATATATATATATATATATATATATATATATATATATATATATATATATATATATATATATATATATATATATATATATATATATATATATATATATATATATATATATATATATATATATATATATATATATATATATATATATATATATATATATATATATATATATATATATATATATATTATTTACAATACAAATACTTATAAAAATACAAATACTTATTTCTAAATATAAATAACAGTCCCTATAGATTTAACAGTTGAAACATGTAAAATTTTATTACGAGAAGTTAATATACAAAATTTTGTTAACGGAATCTTGTTAGCCTGTGACGCTCCCGATCTTTGCCAGGACGGCAATTGTAATCAGATTATTTGGCTATACGAGTATATAGAACGTGTGCACTTCAAAATGTCGAACAGTTTGGTCTATACTTTCGCTGTTACCAAAATTTACAATTTTAGCACATTTTCGACCTTATTTTCTACCTTGATTTCACTACTTTGTAATTTAAGTTTAAGCACGTTTATTACTTATATTTTTCTGTATTTTCTAATTTTTTATTTATTTAACATTACACAACCATTGTAATCTAATACGGTAATGACAAATTATTATCTTTTTCTAATAGACACTTCATTTTAAGCCGTTTTATACATTAAAGTGCACTGTCGTGTACCATATAACACGGATTCGTAAATCTTAACAAAAAGGTCAATAAGTACTAAATAAGAATTATTAATTAATAATAAAATAAAAGGTTAACTTAACACGAGGTTCCCACGGTTCCCTTTGCCTACCCTGCTAAGTGCGGGATAAAGCGTGAAGCTATAAAAAAAATTAAGTATCATAGTTCTTACTCATAGTAAGATCGATTTCATACAATACAGACTATTATTTTTTCTAAGGAAATAAATTTTATAATTTCGGTTCTTTTTTACATAATCCTGATTGATTTTTTTTTAATGATATTTTCGTATTTGACTCACTTTCGTAACAATTTCACACTTCACCACTTGTATTGTCAATAATATTACTGGAATAATTTAAACTGCTTACAATATAAAGCGCGAGCTCAAGCTTGAGTAGAACTTCAATTTCAGGCTTAGCCTTTCAACTTGTTTATGCTTAGATTAAGCTTTATATAATAGAATTTTAACTGGGAAACTTTGAAATTCATAAACACTTGACTAATGAGTTGAGTATTTTCGATTTTCAATAGCTTTTACAAGAACAACAGCTATAATATTTTAATTGTCTTTAGAAAATATTGAGGACCGTCATGGCGCAGAGGCGCAAGTCTCCTTGTAAATGAGACGGTTTGAGGTTCCCAGTCGGAGAAGATGGATTTTTCTATTTCCATTTTCTTCGCTCTGGAAACTAGGCAAAGCGCGGCGTTGAGTTCCGCTACTCAACACGCAATGCCTGGAATAAGGCGGAAAGCGGAGACGGAGAAAGCACGGACTAAGCAACGGAGTGTCTTAACACTTGGTTCATATGGTTCCTGCAGTTCCCTCTGCCGTGCAATATACGGGACAAAAGCTATAAAAAAATTAAGTAATCCATTATTTTATAGTTTTTGCTGTTTAATAAAAATTGATGCTAATTTGTAAATTTCTTCAGTTTTCGTAACTCATAATGAAGACGTACATAATTGCTACTTTACCTGTATATCTTATTTCTAATATTTATTTTTTTTAATTAATATAAAGCGAGACCCTCGTATTTTGTTTAATTTATTTTACACCATTTTACTTAATTCATTTTACAATGTTAACATTTTTGCTGCTACAATTATTTTCACGTAGCGTACCATAGCATAAGTCAAAACTACATAGGGACAGCATATTTTCGAGATAGATCCTGTGTGAACCTTTTGAACCTAGTAATAAGCCACTCTATTCCCAACAACAAAAGCGAAGAAAATAGAAACGAAAAATTCATCTTCTTCGAGTGGAAATTGAACCTATAAACCGTCGTGTTTACAGACAGACACCGCATTGCCTCTGCGCATGAAAATATAAAATAAAATAAAAATTCTTTCTTCTCTGCTCTGTACTTTGCTTTAATATTATAACTATTGACATCTCTCTGTACCTCTATCTATAGCAAGAATAAAATAAAAAACAGATTAAAAATATGTATCCCTTTTTTACAGTTATTATTATTATAGACAATTCATTTTACTATTTTAATTATTTAAGTCTTAATTTAAACAAAGCATATTACCTTAGCTGATCGAATTCGCAACGAAGAGGTACACAGGATGGTAGGTACCAGTGAGGATGTCACAGTAAGAATGAAGAAGAACGTGCTCAGGTGGTTTGGGCACGTCGAAAGAATAAATGACGAAAGAATGGTGAAAAAGATATACGATGGAAAAGTGAGTGGTAAGAGAGGTAAAGGGAGACCTCGGTTGACTTTCGAAAACACAGTATTGAAGATACTGGAGGAAGGTCACGTAAAAAGCATGAGGACTCCCCGGAGAGCATGCATGAAGAGGTTAGTGACAGTGGACGAGGCGAAAGAGGTATGCAGGGACGCTGCGCGTTTGGCGCTCAGTTCTCTCTGACTACCCCGCTAGGGATAGAGCGTGAAGTTAAGTTAAGCATATTTTTACTTAAGATAATATTAAAAATATATCTTTTTAACATAGATATAAAAATAAACGTACTTCAATTATACGTTTTAATTGCTGAGTCGTTAACAGGTAAGCTTATATCTGATGTAAAGGTCACAGGATAAATACTCTTTTAATGAAGTCATTTGTAGGCATTTTTTTTAATTTAGAAGAAATCAACCAAACCCTTTTTATTCACCATATTAGAATAATTACTCCTAAATAATTTTATTATGTTACGAATTCAAAAAGGCACAGAGCAGTGTCTACCTGCAAACGTGACGGTTTGTGGGTTCGATTCCAAGTCGGAGAAGATGAATTTTTCTATTTCCGTTTTCTTCGCTCTGGCAACTAGGCAAAGCATGGTGTTGAGTGGCAGAACTCAATGCAACGCTTTGCCTAGTTGCCAGAGCGAAGATACAAAGGCTCGAAAAAGAGGCGGAAAACGGGGACGGAAAAAGCAGGAACTAAGCAGCGAACTTAACACTAGCTTCTTATGGTTCCTGCAGTTCTCTCTGCCTACTATGCCATATGTGAGATAAAGCGTGGAGACATAAAAAAAGAAAGGCGCAAAGTTGTGGCGCAAAGACGCAAAAAATAATGCCTGTATATTTTTATTTTTTATTTTTAGACACCAGGCAGACAGAATCTAGTAGCAAGACTCCGTTCTCCATATTATTATGGATTTGAAACAATATAAACTATTCAACCAACTGAGAATCGAACTTAAACCTATTGCATTTACACTGAGAAGATGACCTTTGAACTTTCAATATTTAAGCTTAGAAATAAATAGTTCTCTATTCCATTACATAAAATTCTAATAGTATTAAAATCAACAATGAAATCGATGAACCAATACAATATTATCTGTTTAAGCTCCGTCGGAAACTTTACGAAGTAAAAGTTTTAAGTTGTTTAAAGAAAAGTAGAGTTTCTTAAAGTTATTTTCGTTAACTCCTTAGTTTCGTAATATATAAATGAATGTTTGAACTTCTGATTGGATATTTATATATAAGATTTTTCATTATACGTACAGATTAACGCTACGTAAAAGTTTTTTAGTACAACTACTTAATACACAACGTCTCGGTTTTAATTACAAAGTTTAAAAAAATATTTAAACACTTTGTTATTTCCGCCCACACTTGCCTATATAAAAATGAAACCATTATTTTACATAGCCTAATAAAATAATAAAAGAGCTTTATTTAATTCCATGTAATAACAAAGGAAAGTATAAAGCTCAGTTATATAATACAATCAAAATAATTTTGAGGGAATAACTTATCAATTAACAATTAGATATTCAAATTTTATTATGGGGACCGTCGTGGCTCGGAGGCGTAGCGTCTTCCTGTAAATGCGACGGTTTGTGGTTTCGAATCCCACTCGAGGAAAATTTATTATTTTCATTTTCATAGGCGAAACGCGGCGTTGAGTTCCGCCACTCAGCACGCAATGCCTTCAAAAAAAAAGGTGGACGGTGGGGAAGGGAGTTCTTTAATACAAGCTACCCACGGTTCTTACGGTTGATTTTCACCATCGGTTTTACTCGGTTCAGGGTTTTTAGATAGGCCCACTTAATATTTTGAGATAAACTGTCTGATTTTTTAATATCGTCAGCGTTCTTGATATATCAGCATAGTTACGCCTACTTTCTTCATAGATTTTAGATAGAGTGTGGTTCTCAGCAACCTCTGGTCTGATCCGAAATGTAAAGATTGCTTAGTCTAAGTTAAATTTTAAAAAATGCCAATTTAGCTTATATGTAGCAAAATATGAATACGTATTAGCCAAAAATTTTATTATTTATTTAACAAAATCTAAAACAATATAGCACATCTTTTTATCACTCATTGCTATAATAAAGATGTGAGATACAATAACGTTTATTGTTTCTATGAGCCAATTAAACTACCACTGACATTTATATTATACTATCGGAAATCTGATAATCTAAAGAACATGAAAATAAGAAAAAATATTTTAAAACTGAAACGTTTGTTTGGTTGATGGCACTTAACTTGAGACTACTGATGCGAATTTAAAAATCTTTTATTACATTAGTCTATTTCTGGAAGAATTAATAAAAGAATAGGCATAATATGTTATAGGTTAAAAGTTTCGATGTCAACCACTGTACCCTCTATTACTTAGGTCATCTATAGTGACATGTGTCATATATAACACTTAAATACTTCCGTGTAACGCTGGCAAAGTCGCTTGCCAAAACTAGAATAGAAATTAAGTAATCCTGAACTCCTATTTATATGTGCCTAAACAATTATTTCATTTAAGTAAATTTAAAGAAAATAAATTGAATTAAAATACTTTCGTATTATTTCATATAACTCACTTTTTAACTTCACACTTGATGACGAATAGCAGGGTAGGCAAAGAAAACCGCTAGAACTGTGGGAGCTTAGTGTTGAGACACTCCATCCCCCACTTTCCGTCATTCGAGGCTTTACAAGTTGAGTGACGACTCAAGACAACGCTTGCCTAGTTGCAAGACCGAATAAAATGGGAATGAAATAATTCAACCTCCCCAAAAAGGAATCGAACTCACCAACCGTCGCGTTTACAGGCAGACGCTGCGAATCTGGGCCCCATATTTTAGCAGTGCATGATTCAATTTATTCTTTAATTATAGACTTCTTTAATTATAGAATTCTTTAATTATTTTGATTACAATTCAACATTTTATCTATACTTAATAACAAATTGGTAAACGACCACAAAGAATACTGACGTACGGACGTACGGAGTGTCTCAACACTTGACTTACAAAATGCGAGGATGTGCATCAGTAAAAATAATAAATATTCATGAGTTTGAAAGACATAAGTGAGTCATATCGATTTCTAACGTGTTATTTTACAGTAAGAATAGATAAATATTTTTAGAAAACGTTTAAAAAATTCAACATATTTGTATCGGAAAACCGTATCTAATAATGAATAAGGCTCGGAGCGTAGGTTCTTATTAATATTTTATATTTAGTATTAATTATATGATTTTGCTTCCTAGAACATTTTTTAATACAAATATTCAGTATTTTCCCACATAATTTGTGCTTGAACGTGCTCTAGTGGGAACCGAATCCACAAGCCATCGTGTTTACAGTTTTATATTATTAGATAACGAAAAAAGTACATTTACATTAGAGTATATTAAAATTCCTTACACTTTCTCCACCACTCGGGACATCGGATTATTGTGTGGTGAAATCTGTGTCACATTACTAGCCCCCTGACACCAGCTCTAAAGGCACTAGACGAGTGTGGCGACAAGTCAGCGGATTGGGACGAGATGCGTCACTTTTTCGCATCTTATCCTTGGAAGCAAGACTGTTTTTATTGTAGAGATCCATCGTGCTGCGCAGACGCTATCTCGAGCGTGATATATCAAGCTATGGAATATTTTGTTCCATTTGCTGAAGTATCTCTTGAGACCAAAGCACATCCATGGTTCAATGCTGAATGCCTCTTAGCTGAAAAACGTAAACGTGAAGCCTTTTGTCTTGGGCTGATGCTCTTAAATACAAAGCCTTGGATCTCCAGTTTAAGAAGAAAATATACAACGCAGCTGCTAAAAGGTGTAAAAAAGCGACAAAAAAGCACGTTTTTCCGCATTGGCCGAATAGGGGAAAAGTTAGCTTCCTTTCCCTCAGGGACCAAAGCTTTCTGGAGCCTTGCTAAGTCGGTCGATAAAAACTTTTGTCGCTCTTTGCTGCCTCCTCTGCTCAAACCTGACGGATCCCTGGTACACAGCGCTAAGGAGAAGGCCAATCTATTTGCCAATCTCTTCGCTGAGTGTTCTCGTCTGGGTAGTAACGGTAAGTGTCCAACTCACTTATCTACGTTTGGCCCTAAAATGAATGCCGTTAAAATCCATTAAAAAACAATATTAAAATGTTTACTAAATCTGGACGTTAATAATGCTAGTGGTCCTGATAGTATTCCAGCAGTGGTTCTGAAATGTTGTGCACCCGAGTTGTCTCTTTTTCTGACTAGTCTATACCAACTTTCTTTAGAAACTAGTAAAGTCGTAAACTAGTAAAGTCTAGGAAGCTTGCTAATATTCAACGTATACCCAAAAAGGGAGCCGTGCAGACCCAGCCAATTACAAGCCTGCCGTGATCATCTCTATAATGTGTAATATTATGGAATATATATTGAATAAGCGTCTCCTAATTTACCTAGAAGCAAACGATCTTCTTAATGATAACCAATATGGTTTTCGCAGAGGACGCTCCACTGGAGATATGCTGATTTATGCCACTCAAATTTGGAACGAGGCCTTGGAGGGTCACGGTGAAGCAATAGCCGTTTCATTACGTATCACAAAAGTCTTTGAGCCTCTGGCGCGAGGCACTACTCAGTAAGTTTCCAGTTTACGGCTTCCCTACTGAACTCTGTGATTGGATTTGTGACTTCCTGAGCGAACGGTCTATTCGAGTGGTCTTAGATGGATGCTCGTCTGATCTAATGGCAATCAATGCTGGGGTACTTCAGGGATCAGTTTTCTCTGCAACCTTGTTTCTGCTGCACGTAAATGATTTTTTAACACCCGGTATTATTAGCTACGCCGTTGACAGCACGGTGATTGAGAGGTACATGACCAATTCGCGAGCTAGTGCAATGGACATACGGTCCTTTAGAGAGTCGATGATTGAACGGGTGAACGTAACTTTGCAGTGAGTGTCCAATTGGGGTGATCTTGTAAAGTTCAATTCATCCAAAACACATGCGTGTCTTTTCTCCGCGAAAAAGAGTAGCTTCGACTTAATACCCACGTTCGAAGGTGTATCCTTACCGATTGCTAACCATCTATTATTATCGTCCATCCACATTGGTCCTATTTAAAGTCGGACACTGCGCATTCCGGAGTATTATTAACTACTGGATTTTGCACTTTAAAAGGCTTCAGCTGATCCCGCAAATAGCGGGCATTGTAGAGCGACATGACGCGACTCTCCGGTCGACGACGGTTAGGTCTACACGCCGCGTTTTTTTTCGGTTCAATTTCCACTCGGAGATATTGAAGTAGACTATTTCTTGTCTCGTAACAAAGCAAAAAGCGCGCGAAAGTTCCGCCACTCAACACGCATGCCTCGGAATTGTGGCAGCGGGGAACGGAGTGTTTTTAAAATGAAGTTCCTACCCTATGGTAACCTCTCCATATTTCTATGGTCAGAACCACAGTATGAAGTTAAAACATAACTGAGTCTTAATAAGTGAAAGTTTTCTTAGATAACGGAATTATATTCCATACCCAAATGTTAAACTAAATGTTTTAGCAGCTCGTTTTTGGTGTGAGTTGCCAAGATTTGGATCGACTTGCCTGCGTCTTTTTTTTCCTGATAAGTTTAACCCTGGAAGCCGAAGGCCTTTAAGAGTAGAGTGAACAGGTTTCTTTTGGACGGGCGTGTACCACTTTCGTCATCATCTAAACTTTCCATCAAGTGAGATGGAAGACAAACGCCTGTTCCATTATAACTATAAAAAAAATTCCGCTTAAGACGCGTTTATGGCTGGGTCACTAAAAGATTTTAAACGTCTTGTAGTGTAATTATATCATCTACGCAAAACTTTAGTCGAGGAAAGTCATAGTCAAAAAATATTATTGAACTGTCATTTTTATAACAACTTAAATTTTTTCTTGCGATTAGAGCAAGAAAATTAAAACAATTTATTCCCCCGATAGAGAATCGTATCCACATTGGTCGTATTTAAAGTCGGACACTGCGATGCGATGGTATTAGTAACTAATGGATTTTGCAACTTTTAAAAGCTTCACGCTGTATCCCGCAAATAGCGGGGCATGTAGAGCGACAGAGCGAGTGAGAGGTAGGTCTCAACGCCGCGTTTTTTCTTGTTGTCAAAGTGACAAAAAGGCATAGTACACTCGACAGGGAATCGAAGCCATAATCCTCTTTACCTAAAGTTATATTTACTGTCTGATACTACACCGCTGTTCCGGGATAGCCTTAGCTATTTAATTCCTAATAAAAACATTTTCAAAATGTTTAAAAAATCAAATTAAAGAACTGTCATGGAATTTAATTAGGCTGTCACAAGTTTTGCTTTGTTAATTTTTAATTTATTTAATCTTATTTCGTTCTGCGGGTTCAATTTCCACTCGGAGATATTGAAGTAGACTTATTTTCTTGTTCTCGTAACAAGGCAAAAAGCGCGGCGTTAAGTTCCGCCACTCAACACGCAATGCCTCGGAAATGTGGCAGCGGGGAACGGAGTGTCTTAAAATGAAGTTCCTTAACCCTATGGTTACCTCTGCCTATATTTCTATGGTCAGAACCACAGTATGAAGCTAAAAAACATAACTGAGTCTTAATAAGTGAAAGTTTTCTTAGGTAACAATTAATTAATAATTTTTTTATAACTTTTCTCAAATTAAAAATATCTTATTGTATAATAAAATATTTATTTTCTTTAAAACAAAAAAAAAATAAAATTGTGATAATGCTAATTTACCTTTCATATATATTTTATAATAAAAAAATTGTCAAGTACGAGTAGGACTCAACGATGTAGGGTTCCGTAGCAGCAATTAATATAATATAAAAGTTACAATTTTGGCCGACGTTTCTGTATCTAAAGTTAAGTTCACATTTTACCACTTTGAGGAAAACTATGCAGTTTAGAAAAAAAATATTTTAGTTAATTCAAAACCATTTTTGAAGACCTATCTATAGACACCCAATACGTATGGGTTAGACGAAATAAATTTTATGATTTTTGTTCGAAGTATTGGGAAGCCCCAAAATTTCTTAAATTTCCTAGTTTTGTGGGAAATGATTAATGCAGCTCAGAGAACACGACTACTTACCAACTTTTAACAGTACAGTTTTTATAGTTTCGGACATGACTAATTTTCAAGTCTCCAGTTACTTTTTGCCATTTGAATACGGAATCCTAAAAAGATTTTCCAAAACTATAACTCGTCTTCTGGCTCGTTTTTTCAACTTAATGACTTTTCCATGCACGGGTATGATACACATATTAAAATAAATCACGAAGAGTATCACGCACGCTGTCATAAATAAGCCAGCTTCACTATTATATATCTAAATTAATTGTTTCACGCTTTATCCCGCATGCAAGTTAGAAACTGCGATAAACAAGTGTTAAGACACTCCGTCCTCCATTGTCTGCCTTTGCGTTTTGGGTGGCGGAACTCAACGCCACGCTTGCCTAGTTGCCAGAACGAAGAAAATGGGAATAAAATAATCCATCCTCTCTTCACGGAAATCGA
The DNA here is from genome assembly GCA_037178615.1 of Dione vanillae. Classification (NCBI taxonomy): domain Eukaryota; kingdom Metazoa; phylum Arthropoda; class Insecta; order Lepidoptera; family Nymphalidae; genus Dione; species Dione vanillae. The sequence continues at coordinate 199,389 of JAZFAU010000234.1, read as the reverse complement.
ACCTACGATACGTCGCGTTTACTGGCAAACGCTGCGCGTCTTCTTAACGACTGGAGCTATTTATTCTATTTCTATGTTAATTGATTAATTGTTACTTAGAATTAGGGTTGTCTAAGAGTATTTTACATATGTACACCATATTTTTGCTGCAGAACACTTATAAGCTATTCATTTATTTGAAAATTGAAACCAACCAAGAAACATTTTCTTTAAATGTACCCATTATGAAATTGCCACCAAATGAAAAACAAGCTTTTAAAAAAGTTCACTTCGCTTGCGCAGTTGCAGATGACAATTCTACGTAAAGCTGTTAACGTTCTTTATTTGTCCTTCACAATATTTACTACAAATCGTATCCAATAACCATTGCGAAAATACCTATTATCACAAATTAATCTAAAATATATTAAAATACATAATATTTCAATGAAAGTAGGTATAGACAAATATTTAAAGAACAATTAACATAATTATTAATAAATTCAAACATTTTTTTTCTATTGAACATACTCCTTTTAACATACCCGAAATCTTGTCTTACGCAACACAAGTATATTAATCGTACAAAAGAAAATTCGTCAAATGTTTATATTAGACATTATAATAATAATTAAACGCTCACGTCACGCAGCTGCACAATGTCTGACAGTAAACTCGACACGTGGCTAGATAAATGCGGCGTTGAGTTCCGCCACTATTTAATGTCATGAAAATTAGGCGGGGAGTTGGAAATTGAGTGTCTTTACACTATATTCTCTCCGCTTACCCTAGTAAAGCATGAATTTAGTAAATCATTCAAAGTTACAATAAAAATGGTATTTTTCTTTTTGTTCTCAAAATGAAAAAAACATTTTGCACACAACGACTTAATGTTATTATAATGATGATGCTGTTAATTGTGAATAAATATATAAATCAGAATCAAAACATATTTATTATAAAAAATGATTATTTATATTTTATTTATAAAAAATAATAATAAAATTACAAATAAATTGAATTATTATATTTATTAAATATTTTTATCTCTAAAAATATTACCAGCATAATATAATCATATTATTATATATACAGGTCGTTATTTGGTAAATCTTTCCAACTAAGCCAATTACGATAATCTGTACTTACTAACACTAAATACGTGTTAAGTGTAAAAATATTAAAAAGATTTCTGTATGAAATATATACATAGTTAAGAATTATACTAGTAATATTAAATATTTAAATATTATTTAAATAAAAGCTTTACTTCTGTGATTATTATATATATATATATATATATATATATATATATATATATATATATATATATATATATATATATATATATATATATATATATATATATATATATATATATATATATATATATATATATATATATATATATATATATATATATATATATATATATATATATATATATATATATATATATATATATATATATATATATATATATATATATATATAGCTTTACAATATCTTGTATATTTTTTAAATATTATATTTATAAATATTTAAATCATAAATATTTTTATTAAATATCTACAATTTACCTCTAAATACTTACATAATATTATTTCTTTACACCAGCAGAATATCACTAACAATCACTATATATTAGTTTAAAAGTTATTTATACACAAACACAATCACTAAATAATAAAATTTATAAACACTTTTAAATAAAACAAAGTACATTTAAACATTTAAAATCACTTTTAAGTATTTTATTTAGAGTTAATTTTAAATTCAAAGTTGAAATTTTCCGTTGACGCGAGAGGTACACGGATAGGAAGCTCCTCCGCTCCTTCCAAACATTTAATCGCACTGAGCGTTTCGCGAAATCTGCCGCTAGCGATGTGGAAGTATCGACAAATGTAGTTCTCTCATTTGGTATATATTTATTTATATAATATAAATTATATATTTATTTTATATTTAATGTAAACAATAACTTTGAATAATTACAGTTATCGTACATATATCGAAATGGTACCAATTCCTGTAAAAAATACAAAATAGGTTGATTGCAATCATTTATTTTATTATTAAGTGAAAATTATTTATTTTATTTCTATTATTTTATCAAAATATATACTTAATTTCAGTATTCTATATAATCTATACAAATTATTACTATAATCTGTGTTCAATTTAATCTGACGGTTAAATTATCTTTTTAAATATAAAAAATGGGAATAATTCAATCATTAATCGACACGTATCCATTATCGTCCAACACTATTGATGCATACAGCATTGGTGGGTCTCGCACATGCGCATACGAATGTTTTTCTCAAAAACTTGAATCGCTTGTCGTAACGGTCGAGCTTTCAGGCCTGGTAAATGTAACGAAAGCTATTTACATTTAGTTAAGGGAAAACAAGATGAAATCTAGAAAGCTTTTTAACAGCTTTGTAAAATGCTATATCATATTAGAGAGAAAAATTATTTCTGAAATTTGGATGTAGTTTAGTTCAAGCCAGTGTCTGTTGTAGGCGTTGTTGGTAGGCGTGGGTTTAAGTTCTGCTATGTTCTCTTGTTATCTTGAAATATCTATAACTGAATTCAATATATGTGTGTTTTGTATTTTAATGTCATAATGAACTTAAGTATAAAAAAGAGAGAATATTGGTATACCCCACCAAATTTCAGTTGTTAACTCTCCCAATTTGACTGTACCCCATCTCCTTCTATAATACTATATAGTAATATAATACTATATAGTAATATAATTCGTCTTTAGATTAAAAAAGTACGACCACGTCTCCGAATTTCGTAAGAAGCTCAAGTGGCTCCCAATCCGTCTTCGCAGGAATATTATATTCTTCACCTTCTTTACTGTGTGCTGTTTGATCCATTAACCCCACCATATCTAAAGGCGTGTTTTAAATTTTTGGGATATTCTCATACCCGAAGTCTGTGCTCTAATAAAAATTTCATTCTAAAAATACCTTCACACTCCTCTTCCTTCGTCACTAATTCCTTCGCAGTAACAGCCTGTAGACTATGGAATGATTTGCCTCTAAATGTGAAAAGGGCAAAATCATTAATTACTTTTAAAAAACTTTTAAAATTGCATTTTCAAGCCCTCTGAACCTCTACGATAATATGGATGTAGGTATTTATGTATGTATATATGTATGTATGTGTATGTAGGTGTTAATATGTATATGTATGTATGTATATATGTGTGTGTGTATGTATGTATATGTGTATATATATATATATATATATATATATATATATATATATATATATATATATATATATATATATATTATATATATATATATATATATATATATATATATATATATATGTATATGTATTGTTATGTACATGTTTATGTATATATTTTATTAGTACGCATTATAATTACTACACATAATAATTATATTTATTCACACCCTCAACCCCTTTTTCCTCCCCATTATTTCCTATGCCTTAAGGTTGCCTGGAAGAGATCGCTATTATAGCGATAAGGTCGCCGATTGTATATTTTATTTAAATTGTGTTTCTCATTGTCATATCATATGGGTGTACAATAAAGAGTATATCTATCTATCTATCTATCTAATAATTACAAATTCAGTAATTCTGTAAGGTATTTGGATGGGCATTTCTTTGACATGGGTATCCTTCAAGTAGCGTAATTGGGCCGCAAGGTATTTTTTACTATTGGAAATATTAGGACAGGGAGAATTTATTGCCATATAATATAACTAATATGTTATTGACTCATTTCTCTTCTTTTTCTCATACTTGGCTAAATTATTCTTCTTAATCTTCGTTCAAGATATGACAATTTATTGAAAATGCCACTATTTCGAAGTTATTGCTGTAGTGAATCATTCATCAAATAGTTGAGACGATAAAACTGTGGAAAGAAATACCACAGTATACCAGATATGCAACAACTTAATTAACATGTTTAAGGATCGCTTCAAAGAGCATTATAGATATTATATGTATGTAGGTAATATTTGATTCTGATTGTTTCTGTAAAAAAAATTACAGATTCCTGTTTTCCATTATAAAGATGACAAAATGGGGGTAAGATTACACGCATATTATTAAATACATATATAATATTCTCAACCTAGTTAGTAAAGAAGGCCTTCTTTACATTGAACTTCCTATTCTTTCCAATTCTATTGATAACATACTATATTCTCGAATTCCACGTCTGCACTGTGTATTAAGTGGAAAGCTTAAATTAAAAGAAAAGCGGCATAACATAACAACGTGCTTTGTGTAATCAAAATGAAGAAACGAAAATAATTAATTCACCTAAATGGGAATCGAACCCTTAGCTATTAAATTCCTAGAGTCACACTGTTCATCTACTCCACTATGGCTCCTTTGACTTATAATCGTTATTTTGTAATAGATGATGCGACGCGTAATTATAATAAAATAAAATATATAATGTAATTTTTCTTTTTGTACCGTGGCAACATTTTACGATAAGATAAGGCTTAAAAGAACGTGCTTCCCTAAAAGTTTTGAGGTTTAATATTTCGGTGTCACGTATTTAATTGAGTTTTTTTAATTTATTTTCATTTATAAATTAAGATAACATTTTAATATTTTTGTATCGGTATATTTTTCTGAGTACTTGTACTTTTCGTTAAATATAGGGAATAAGGTTAAGGTAACTAAGATTTATTTTTATTTTTTATTCGAGTTGTACCCACCACCATCTGGACACGTGGAATTCCACTACTATGCGGTTCCCTAGGAACTTTTTTCCACGTACCACACTACTGTGGAATAGTCTACCTGCGGCAGTGTTTCCACATCGATACGACATTGGTACCTTCAAAAAGCGCATCTACGTCCACCTTAAAGGCCGGCAACGCTCTTGTAACAGCTCTGCTGTTACACAGGGCCGTGGGCGTCGGTGATCACTTACCATTTTTAGGTGACCCGACCGCTCGTCGGGCTTGGCCTTGTCCTTCTCATAAAAAAAAACGATTCTTTTGGAACAAGGAATATGTATATAGTATGTTTAAAATTAAACTAGGATTATTTTTCATCATCCTTACTAAAACTTTATTTTTAATTCAAATATTATAATAATTATTATTACAATATGTTTTATAACATATACACATATATAAGTATTATTGTTAACATAGAATATAATCTATATAATATAAATAGTAATATAACTTCACAATAAACTAAAAATATATGTAGCTAAATTTACTACAATTATGTAAATTATACTTTTATCCTGGCCGCTTCGCTTAGACGTGCTACGCTTAAACAAAATCGAAATCTACGTCGTTCGTAGCACTTAGCTCTACGTCGTGTCTACGTTATATAGACTTGTTATACCTGCACGTATTTCCAACACTTAACTGGCTAAGCAAATAGTAAAGACGTTCTACAGAAACAACATTCACATATTTTACTTCTCTTATTAGAGAAGTTGTCAAGACCTGATGAATAGTGGAAGTAAGGATCTTTAATTTCAAACTTTGTCCCTCGTAGGATATATATAAAATGAGAAGTGTTAAAAGCTACGTTATGCTTACATTTTTGTTATTTTAATAATAAATTAAATTTAAACGCAGTAGGTTTGAACTCGCACAACTCGGTATCTTTTATCACACTGTTTCGAATTTGTTTATTACATTTTATTACATTGTAGACATATCTACAGTCTACATTATTGCAAAAAACAATAATTTGGCAAAAGATATTGTCGTATACGACATCTTGACCACCCTGTAAGTACTTTAAAATTAATTTAAATTTGTTAATCAATTTTTTATTTTCTTTTTGTTTCTGAATAAAAAAATTACTTTATTTTTTATTTGAATTACAAAGTTTTTATACGATTGTATGTACGAATATATTGTATACTATATATAAGCTGGTATTGTAAGAGTTAAAAAGATACAATTTTGCTCTAGTAAGAAAATTGTATAGAGAAATTACGTACACAAATTGCCAATAGACATCGAACTCCCTTCCGTAGCGTTTAAAGCTATGACCGCTACTGTGCCACGATGACCTACGATCGTTTCTGATTTAAAAAGCCAAGCAGTTTCTTCATATTGACACTCTCTTGATCTACTCCTGTCTTGTATTATATATTTTACAGATTTAGTTGTAGCTTTACTTGTTTAGTCACTTTCAGAGTGGAATTCTAGGAATTGTAGTAATTTTACTGTGCTACGTACACACTACAATAGTACTGGTGCGTTCTTAAGTTATCTGACTGTGCACACTAATAGGTATTAGTTTATAATTGAGTTGGAATACTTCAAGCGTTGTGTAGAGCTCTTTAAACAGGTTTCAATAGACCACAAAAACTACGGTAAAATTTGAATATGAATTAATTTATTTTTTCTTATTCTTATGATTGGAGGAACTGTTTTTTCAAGATTACAATATTTACAATAAAGTAGTCTCGTGGCGCAGAGGCCTGTAAGCCTGTAAACTCGATAGTTTGTGGGTTTGATTCCCACTCGGGGAATATGGATTTTTTCATTTCTAACGCTAAGTTTGTTTTTGAGTTCCGCCACTCAACACGCAAAGGCTGAAAGCGGGGATGTGTTACTACGATTCTCTTTTTCTACCATGATTTATGCGGGATAAGGCGTGAAGATAAAAGAAATAAGGATTCTCCCTTCGTTCTTCCTTTTTTTCTTCTTTCTACATTCAGTCCGAATTTAAAACACTGTGTATCTTACCAAGTAAGAAAATGAAAATAGTTCGTTCCCAAGACCTCAAAACCAATCATTGAACAATACTTAAATATATTTTTACGACAAGTTGATGAACTTCGCTTTAACTTCTTCAAGTCTCAATAGAATTTGGTGAAGGAAACTTACATAATTACATAAAGATGAATAAAATAAAAGAAGTATATACAGATGGATCTTTATTTCAACATTACATACTAAGCTTAATCGAAAAAGTATACAAATTAAAACATTTCTTACATATAACTACTTTACGCACAATAATGTTGGTGAGAAAAATCGAATACGTTTTCTTATGCACAGACGATGATTATGAGTTCGATTCCCATTAAGGAAAATTGTTTTTTTTTTTTTCATTTCGTCGCTCTGTTGTCAAGTCAAGTACACAGTGCGGCGTTAATCTCCGCCACTTAACATATAATCTCTCAAAAGACGAAAAACAGAGTGTCTTAACACTAGATTCGATCTTTCTATACTTAAGCTTAAACTACATATTTGTAATTAAAAGTTACATGAAGCCAATCCAATAATACCAGTATTTTATTTTCTCTAAATGCTAAATTTTATAATTTAAAATATCCATAATAAAAACCAGTTCAGCAAAAAACAGTCTAAATACATATATACTAAAACCGATTTTACCGTGACGCATATAAATAAAACGGCATTTCATATATATTTGCATTTAATATTATAAAATAACGTTGTATGATTAAATTTTCTTCCTCCTCTTCTCCGGCGTAGATTGGAAGAGTGCTTCATCAGCTCGTATCAGACGGTTGACTGCACGACTCAAAGACACATCTGCCGTCAAAAATTATTATTATTATATTTTTTTCATGTAGCAACACTTTTGACATATTATATATAGACTATAATTAAATTTTTAATCTATTACACTTATATATAGTATTGGTATTGCTATACTCATAAAGTTAATCGAATAAATTCCAAATAAACGAGTTTGGTATTAAAATGAAACGAATAATTTTGAAAGGAAAAATCTATTTAATATATATTTTTTATAAGTTATGTGGTTTTATGTACTGTGATTTATTTATTTTTTACAAAAATAGTGTGCAAATTAACATTGTATATTTAATATTATATAATACTTATATAAAAATAATTTAATATGAAAATATATACATAGAAACATGCAAGGCATCTAATAATGTATATATAAAACGAAATGTTTTATTTGACATGCATATAAAATATATTTATATACATAGGTTTGTTATTCATACGTCTTAAAAACAAACCATACACTCTGCTCTTAGTTAACTAGTAGTTAAAATTATAAAACTAAATACTATCTAGTATTTCAAAAATAAAAATGTCGTTTTTCAAATAAAGTAAATAATAAATAATCGCTCTAAAATAAAACTAATAATAAATTAACATAATAACAATAAAAAGTAAAAATGCTTGTACATGTAATGTTCTATACATTACATGTACAAGCATTTTTACTTATAATTGATTCAACATCACGTGTCTCGCTCTATCATTCATACGTGCGAAAGAGATAGATATACATGCTTTTAAATTCACTTTTAACCAGAATTTATTTTCGACATTTAATATGTATGTATTTAATATTTAAAATTCTTTAAAATTCTGTTACTGTTATATAAGTTACTCTATATTAGATTTGTTGCCTATGTAATTGTACTAAATTGACTAAAATTATAAATACTGATAAATATAAAAAAAAATGCAATTTTAACTGTCCCGGGACGGAGAAAGCAGGGACTAAGCAACGGAGTGTCTTAACACTAGGTTCATATGGCTCCTGCAGTTACCTCTGCCTACCCTGCAATGAGCGGGATAAAGTCTGAAGCTAAAGAAAAAGTAACTGTATATTTAATTTTAATATTAATTAAATCACGTACTTAATCTCAATAGTATTGAGCAATCGATATAAATAATATTTCGATAATAAATTTTAAAGTACTAAGTACTATCTATACTATATCTATATTAAAGATGGAAAAATATTAAATTTTTTGTTGAGTTAGATTATTTTTCTTTATGTTAGCTTTATTTATAATTATTGTTTTTTTAGCTTCACGCTTTATCCCGTACATGGCAGGGTAGGCAGAGGGAACAGTATGGACCGTGGGAACATAGTGTTAAGACACTCCATTTCCAGAAACCGTCGCGGTACAGGCAGACGTTGCGACTCTGCGCCATGACAGTCCTTGTCCGGTATTGTTTTGACAGTTAATATCGAGGAAATTAGTTATAGTTTAATTTGTTTTACTAAATTCCCCATTTATCCCCTAACTCCACAAGACATAAAATATCACACTCAATCAAGAAACAAGTGTACTTACTCAAAGAAATGCACATTTTGAGGTATATAAATAAAATATAATACACATATTATATATATATATATATATATATATATATATATATATATATATATATATATATATATATATATATATATATATATATATATATATATATATATATATATATATATATATATATATATATATATATATATATATATATATATATATATATATATATATATATATATATATATATATATATATATATATATATATATATATATATATATATATATATATATATATATATATATATATATATATATATATATATATATATATATATATATATATATATATATATATATACATATATACATATATACATATATACATATATACATATATACATATATACATATATACATATATACATATATACATATATACATATATACATATATACATATATACATATATACATATATACATATATACATATATACATATATACATATATACATATACATACATATACATACATATACATACATATACATACATATACATACATATACATACATATACATACATATACATACATATACATACATATACATACATATACATACATATACATACATATACATACATATACATACATATACATACATATACATACATATACATACATATATATACATATATAGTTTACCAACCCGGTGTTGTGTTGGCCAATCTTCTCATACGTCGTGTGTTTCTATCTTGGTCCCTTATCTTCTTCTCCATTTCAGCGTTGGTCAGAGTTTCTAGATATGGCGCCCATTGTTCCGCTTCGGATGGTTGACGATATGGCGTCTAGGAGAAAATAGAATAAGAAATATTAATATATTTAAATATTTTTTTTAAGTAATGGCAACACAAAATTAAAAATCCTTAACGAAGCTTGTTATTATATACATAAAGCATTCAATCTACAGAAATCGAGATATTTACAATAACATGTACAATATTTTCATTCACTCATTCATTCATTCACAACCTACCATAAGTAGGTTTTGAGGCTTTTAGTGTATCAAAATAAATACGTTAAATTACGTTTGTGACTGATAATATTCGAAACAGCTAGTTTCATCTTTATGGAACTTCCACTGGACCATAGTGGAGATTTGTAGGGCTTTATGTAACATAGGCTACTTTATACTCAGGGAATCCCACAGAATTGGAATTAACGTCAGAAAAAAGTGTTTCTGTGCACTAGCACTTGTGGATGTACTCGCGACCTTAATTTAAAGCATAGTATTTAACTAGACTTTGTAAATTTGGAAAAATTATAAAACAAATAATATTTTGAATAATAAAAAAGGTTTTTTTTAAACGAAGTAAATAACTAAATTACTGTTCAAAAATAAAACATCATTTGACTATTATAACGAGGGCGTACACTGTCCTATCTATTTCTCGTTCGGTTATTTTTTTTTAATGAAAAGTGAGAGATTGACAACGTTCAATAGTATTTTCGTAGTACGACATTACTACGTATTTTATATTTAATCATGTCTACCTCACACGTTACACAGCATGTGTAAATATAGCGAAATGGGAAAAATGATCCTGTGCTTAAACTATTGACAATTCTTAACATTTCAAATAGCTTTGAAACGTTTTACGCCATAGGTAGTTTTGACATATACAACATAATATGAGGACCGTCTTGGCGCAGGGGCGCAACGTCTGCCCGTTACGCTACGGTTTCTGGGTTCGATTCCCAGTTGGGGAAGATGAATTTTTCTGTTTCCATTTTCTTCGCTCTGGTAACTAGGCAAAGCGCGGTGTTGAGTTCCGCCACTCAATACGCAATGCCCCGAAAAAGGCGAACAGCGGGGACGGAGAAAGCAGGGACTAAGAATTGGAATGTCTTAACACTAGGTTCCGATGGTTCCTGCAGCTACCTCTGCCTACCCTGCCATGTGCGGGATAAAGCGTGAAGCTAAAAAAAAAGCATATACATACCTCAACAACAGGCAATGGTGCTTCACTAAACGCATAAGTCCTTTGATGCCAGCTAAGTTGTCCCCTCACACTGTAAGCAATGCCCGTCACAAATTCACCACCGAGGCCTAACTCTGCACAAAGTTTCATTGCAAATTGTTCTGGATTGTTCTCCTTTTCTGCCATATCCCATTCTACCTGGAAATTTAAATGGAAATTATAAATTATTTATTACACATAAAAATTACAAACAAGAAATATATAACAAAATGCTTTTGGCAATGGTGGGCTTATTTCCAAAAGAAATCTCTTCCAGCCAGACAGTAGAAGAAGATAAATTTCAAATGACAAGCAAGACTGAGCAGCATAAACAATGAAATTAATTAAATGAAATAAAATCCAAATTAAATATATAATATATAACTAAGTATATCTTTATATAATATACACACACATATATACATATATATACATATATACATATTATGCTGTATACTTATATAATTTTTATTTTCATAAAATTATAATGCATGTTATACTGTCTTTAAAGCTAATTTAATTGTTCTGATAATAAAGTAAACATTTTAAATTACATTAATATAAAGGAAATACAATGGACAACACTAACAGGTGATTTTGGGTTCAAAAATAACAAAACTTTTTTATAAACTGTAGTAATTTACCCTTAAAAGAATATATAAGAAAGTTAAATGCAACAACCTTCATACCTATTGCTTCCTTAACTTTCTAAGTATATAGGTTTTCTGGATTTTAGATAGACTTTCTACAGTAAAAATATAATGTAGAAAAATAGTGGAAATAAGTAAATAGAAAAATAGTGGGTAGGTTGAAATATCAACAACAAAAATTTTTGCTCTTAAGTTTTTATTTAATTAAAATTTCATTTTTCTGCAAATAACAATATATGAAGTGTTAAAGTTCCCACAAATTCCCACATTACCTGGTTCACAATCAATTCTCAACTTTAATACAAGTACAATGGATTTACATAACCAGCTTAGCAAGAACATGGATGACATTGTAAAAATGTTCGAGTCCCGCATGAATCAATTTGACAAAATGCTCTCACTGTCAACACAAGCACAAGGAAGCACCAAACCACCGACCACTACCTTTGGAGACTTCAGTTCTCTTGCCTCGGACTATGCTACTTTCAAAGATGTAATCTGGAAGACGCTTAGTATGCTTCGTCAACAATTACAGCTGCTCTCGGTGGGTTTTGATATGCAGGAAGCTCGTTCCCATAGCAGAGTGCTACTTTTTCACGGTCTGCCGGAGAGTACTGACGAGCAAGTGGAGAGCAAGATTCAATCTGTGTTGCACAATCAATTACAGCTGACTAGTATTGATTCTTCACAGCTGGATATCTGCCATCGTCTTGGCACAAAGAAGGAAAAACCAAGACCAATACTGGTTCGTTTTATTGCCACAAAGCACAGAAATCTTGTTTGGAACTCTAAAACATCTCTAAAATGATCTGGGGTTACTATATCGGAATTTTTGACTAAGCCCAGGCAAGAATTATTCGTTGCTGCTCGGAAACATTTCAGTTTGAAAAATTGCTGGACATCTGACGGAGTAATCATTGTGGCGCTTCCAGATAAAAGCCGTAAAAAGATCTTTACGTCGGCTGAATTAAAGGATCTTTGTGAAAAATTTCCTCAAGTTTCCAGTGCGCCGGACCAGAAGACAAGATCTCGGCGGGTTAAAGTTACTACAAAGTAAAGGTTACTCATATATTTTCTATAATTGCTGTCTGCCATCCATTACGTCAACCGTGTCTATGTATCTGTACCCGTGTAGTTGGTTTTTTGCTGCCAATTAATAATATGTTACACTTATTTTTTCTTGTTTACGAGTTTGTAACTTAAAATTCGTCAAATTCTTTAAATTGTTTTAATATAACATTACAACATGACTGTTGACAAACACTGACGTATGGCAACTGACATTGACACGCTTGACAGCAGATTAGCGTTCGGATATTCTGCTTGAAAATGTTTATCTTTGTGGTGAATAAGCAGCTATGTCTTTATGTCTTTGTATTTAAAATTTTAAAATAGCTATCTATTTAATATCTATATTTTGTAGCTGCTGTTTAGAATTTCAAAATATTTGTGTCATCCAAGTTGTTTTCTTTTATTTATCATTCTGCTTGTATAATTGTAGATATGTAGCATAGATATAGATTTTTTTTTTCTGCTTTGTTTCTCTTTTTGTTATATGTTTATCAAGCCAGGGACAAATAATGTGGGAGATTATTTGTATCGCTTGTGATTATAGTATTTTTATTTCGTTTAATTGTTTTTGTTATTTCTTTTATTTAGATTGAGGTATATATATTTATATATTAATATTTATTTTATATCTATATGTCTGACTTAAGTGATGCTTGTATAAATGATGATTTCTTTTCATGCTCCTCTGATGATTTCTGTAGTGTTTCTAGCCATAATCAATCTTTTGATAGTGAAGGCTTGACCGTTGATTCACAATTAAATTCTATTTTTTCCTACAATTCTAATTGTCTTAATTTTGTACATATAAATGCGCAAAGCATTCCGGCACATTACTCTGATTTTCTCGCATCATTTAGCAACGTGCAGGTCGACGGTATCCTTGTTTCTGAGTCTTGGTTACAACCTTCTCTTCCTTCTACTCTTTACACTTTACCGGATTTCACCTTAATTCGTAATGACAGAGTTTCTCATAGAGGGGGAGGTGTTTGCATTTTCTTACGAAATAATATACCCTTTCGGTTAATAAAACAATCCTCAAACCTTTCCCCTAACATCCTTGAATACCTCTTCATAGAAATTTCTTCCCATCACACTAAACTTCTTTTAGGGGTCCTCTATTGTCCTTCCTTAAATATTAATTATTTTAACACCTTTGAAGACCTTCTTGAGAAACTATCACCTTCTTATGAACATGTGATCATAATGGGTGATCTTAACACATGTCTCGTGAAAAATGATCACAGAGCGATGAATCTAAAATCTATCGTGTCTTCTTTTAATTTTACTATTCTTCCTCTCTCAGAAACTCATTTTTCACCAAATTGTACTCCATCTCTTCTTGATGTCATTATTGTCTCCAACCCTCACAGTGTGTCAGCTCATGGTCAGCTGACAGCTCCTTTCTCCTTCCATGATTTACTCTTCGTTAGCTATAAACTCTCCTTCTCAAAGCGCAAGACTAAAATAATTTTAAGACGCAATATGAAAAATATAAATATGGCCAATTTATGTTATGACGCCAATGGCATTGACTGGAGTAATTTTTATGCGTTTACGAATGTTGACGATAAGGTGGCCTTTTTTAATGAATCTTTAACAAAGTTGTATGACAAGCATGCTCCAATTAGGAAAATTAAGGTAAAACATCTACCTGCACCTTGGCTTACCCAAACTATTAAAAATGTTATGGCAAAACGCGACAAAGCGAAGAGAGTCTCTAAAAGGAATCCTACTGACCTCAATATTGCGACGTACAAAAAACTGCGAAATCTCTGCAATAGGATGTGTAGAGATGCTAAACGCCGTTTCATCCACTCCTCCATCGATAAACTGACTAGTTCACAGATGTGGAGATTTTTATTATCTTTAGGCGTGGGTAATCCCTCAAAATCTTCTCAACATTCATTTGATCTGAATTCTCTAAATAAACATTTTTCTACTCCCCCTTTAACAATCTCAGCCTCTACGAAGGCTGATACATTGTTAAAGATGGCGAACGCCATCACGCCTGATTGTATTCCTTTTAATTTTCATACAGTCACAGAGAGCGAAGTCAAGAGAAGCATCCTGTCTATCACTTCCAAGGCGGTTGGTATTGACAACATTAGTCGGGATATGTTAACACCTGTCCTTGACTCTTTAAACCCTGTTATTACCCACATTATAAACTTTTCCTTTGAATCCAATACCTTTCCAACAGTCTGGAAGTTAGCACATGTGATTCCTATACCCAAAATATCAAATCCCTCTTCTTTTTCACAATTTCGTCCCATCTCTATTTTGCCTATCCTATCAAAAATCCTTGAAGACGTTGTGCATAAGCAACTGTCAGAATTCCTAACACATAATCATCTCCTTAGTCCTTTTCAATCCGGTTTCCGTTCCGGTCACAGCACTTCCACCGCACTGCTTAAAGTCACTGAAGACATTCGCTTTGCTATGGACAAAAGAGAGTTTACTATTCTCATTTTGCTCGATTTTAGCAACGCCTTTAATTCAGTCGACTTTGATGTATTGCTTGGTATCCTTCGCTCACTTAACTTTGCTCAGCCTGTGATTGATTGGTTCCAATCTTATCTTCGTGGTCGTCGGCAGATGGTAAAGTCTTCTGAGGCTTCCTCGGACTGGGCTGATCTTTCTGCTGGCGTTCCGCAAGGCGGCGTACTTTCCCCTCTTCTGTTTTCAATCTTCATTAATGAAATTACCTAAGTTATTTCTTCTCACTACCATCTCTATGCAGACGATTTACAGCTTTATAGACACGCCACCTTATCGGATCTGTGTACGGCCGTACATGATATCAATTATGATCTTTTAAAAATTAAGAACTGGGCTGCATCTTTTGGGCTTCTTGTTAATCCCTTGAAGTCGAAGGCAATGATAATAGGTACCAGACAGTTACGTAGCAAAATTAACTGGGACATTGTACCATCAATTGTCTATGATGGAACTCAAATTGCATATAGTGACCAAGCTACTAATTTGGGGTTAGTCATAGATTGCAATTTATCATGGAGAGCTCAGATTAACGAAGTCAGTAAACGTGTCCATTTCTCTCTGCATTCTCTTAAACGTTTGCAGAATTTCCTTCCTTTCAAAACAAAAATTTTACTTGCACAATCCCTTCTTCTTCCTATCCTGGACTACGCTGATGTTTGCTATCTTGGTGCGAATGAAGAGCTACTTGACAAACTAGATAGACTTCAAAATTTGTGCATTCGTTTCATTTACGGTCTGCGCAAATTTGATCACATTTCTCAATATCGACGTCAGTTAAAGTGGCTTCCTATCCGACTTCGCCGGAACTTGCACATATTATCGCGTCTTTTTAATATATTAAACCATGGTAGCCCTGGTTACCTACATGAGCGTTTTCTATTTTGTCCTGCTCGTGAAAGACCAGTGCGCGCATGTGTGGCGTCGAAAACTCTTGAGGTACCATTTTTTAATACTACTTCTTATGGTAATTCGTTTTCCGTTGTTGCCGCTCGCCTATGGAATTCTCTTCCAGATAATATTTTCCATAATAATATTACAATTAGATCGTTTAAAATCAGAGTTAAGCAACACTTTCTTTCCACTTAAGTTTATTTTATTTTATATGTATGTATATGTATATATGTATGTATGTGTGTATGTATATATGTGTGTGTATTGTATACATATATATATATATATATATATATATATATATATATATATATATATATATATATATATATATATATATATATATATATATATATATATATATATATATATATATATATATATATATATATATATATATATATATATATATATAAATAATGGTATATTTATTTATATTTAGTGTGTAACATATTCATTTATCGTCAAGTCTACTTGAATTTTATAATATAAAACTAATTGATATTGTACCTACACCAAAAATATTTATTACAAATAATCTCCACTAGATCCAGGGGTTCTGGAAGAGATCTCTTGTTAGAGATAAGTTATCCCTTTGTACACATTTTTCATTTATATAATTTTCTGTAATTTTCTGTGGTACATAAATAAATAAATAAATAAATAAATAATGTACCTTTCACACTCTTTCTCTTATTTTCCTTTTTATTTTTAATATAACAATCTACTTATAAAATAATTGAGTAAAATTTATTTACCTGATCAACTAAAGATGTATTACCAACATGGATATTCAATTTTATTATGACACGCTGATCAGTTTGCTCCTCCAAGATGGCAGGTGGCTCACTTGGGTAAGCATCTATCTGCTGACGAATAGATGTAGCTATGGCCGGTATAAAGGTGCTTGTGTTAAGTTCTAGGTCATCACACAAAACTTCAGCAAACTGTTCAGGTGTTATTATTGATTCTGGAATAAATAAAAAGATTTTAGCATAACATATTGTAAGTTAAACAAAGAATAAATCTATCCAGTTTGGGGTCACTGGAAAAGAAACAAAAGGCAATAGAGTGCTGAAGGTGGCCTATGCCAAGAGCCAGTGCCAGACAGTAAAATTAGTGAGATATTTAGAAATATTTTATCTCTTTAAAGTTTAAACCAAAAGTATATTCTAATTTCTCAGATTTTATTAGATTATTTTTTACAATTATCTGCAGAGTTATAAAGCCAGAATAAACGATGTGAGCCCCTTTTTCAGAAAAAGCTGCTTTGTAACTTAACATATGTGAGATAAATACATTCAACATAGTAAAATTTATTAAACAAAAGCCTGGATATTACAAAAAACATGACATAGAATGAAACATAAATAATGTATAAAAAATTTAAGTTATGAAAATAGAAATTATCAATAACAATTTAATACATACCATTCTTATTCCATGTGAATGTATCTCTTAGCTTTTGTCCTTCAATTTCCATGTCTAATCTGATTGGAACCAGAATTTGCTTTTGTGAAGAATTTTCCAACATTGCTGTCATGTCCGTATCGTCAAAACAAAGAGGGAATGTTCTCACCTAAAATAATTGTTTATTTGATTTAAATATAATATTAATCGTATAGAATATGTTATTATATATGAAGTAAATTTAAAACTTTGTTAAAAAAAAACAAATATTTTAAAAAAAAATTCACCTGTCACATGCATCGACTTATATTTTTAATTGCTTTTAAATATTGTCGTACAGTGTTTATATATAAAATTCATAAAAATGAAAAATGTAATTAATAAAAATCATAACTAAATAAATATATTTGTCAAAAAATTACCTTCTTATTATGAACTCTAGTTCTACTTATAGGAGTAGCTTGTGGAACAGCATCTAAATGAGAAGAGTTTGGCATAACAGGCAGCCATGATGGATTGTGTGGCTTCTTTCCTTTGCCTTCACGAGGAGTCGCTAGTTCCTGACTGACTGACACAGCTTTATATCTGAAAAATGTACATATATAAACAAAAATATACACATTTAAAATATTAACAGATTATACTGAAAGGTTATTTATAAAAGTATTTAAAATGTTCAAACTTGAAACATAAAAATCTCTAAAAATAATTTATTTCAATCAAATCCATGTGATACATTACTTACTTTTCATCATTCCCTTCAATGATATCTTCCACTTCAGAGGCTTTTAGTAAGGATACAGAACTGGACAGGACATGTGGGCCTAAACCATTATCGACTAAACGTTTTCGTTCTTCATTGGTCAAGGTTCTCCTGGCCATGCCAGGGTACTTTTTATAAAGAGACCCCCGGAATAACCGTAAATAGTTTCCAACCTAAAAATATACTTTAATAAATTAACAGGTATAAAGAGTTTATAATAACAATTTTACTGTACATAAATCTCATAGAAAATAACATCAAAATAATAATAAATAACAGAAATAATTAAATACCTCTGATCCAACACAATAAAAATCTCCTCCTTCCTCTATCTGAAAACTTATCGGCTTATCGCCGTAAGTTCTTAAAGCCATTTTTACGATTTTTTTCTTCCTTTTGTAATTAATAAACCTTCTGAAATGCCACCAAAAATTCTGATATTTACTGAGAAAAGAACGATCTACAATGTTTGACAACGTCAAGAATATAGCGTCTCAGACGTCACAAAATGGCTACACTTTTTTTTTTAAATAAATTTCTCTGCCACACAATCCTACAGTTTTGAACTAAACAGTTCATTCATTCAATTCATTCGATCAATTGAACATGCTTACAACTCGTATAATATCATTCAGATTTCAGTTTGTAATTAATTCTTGTACGAGGAGGTGCTGCCGCGTGTCGTGGTCGTTTAATTAACGACAAGTGCGTAAAATTTATAATGTCTTCTAGGACAGGAAATTTTAAAAATCCATTCCAACGACCATGGATGACGGAAACTGGCGCAGCGGCCGCGGCGGGAGGCTCAGGATCTGTCGGACTTAAAGGAGTAGTTGCCGGCGGAATCACTGGTGGCATTGAAATTTGTATAACATTCCCCACCGAATATGTAAAAACACAACTCCAGTTGGACGAAAAAGGTCAGTCTGCAATCCAAATAATTTTCTAGTTAGACTTTCATTCATAACGTTTGTGTATCTTATCATGGATATCACTTATAAACTATCTTTACAAATTGTGAGAGGGAAAACATATTATTTTAATAAATATAAGCGTATATTGCGTCATTCCGCAATAAGTAACGAAGGAAATAAACCATAGCACGTGCTAAAGTGCTTTTAAAGACTTGATAAAATTTCCAATTAGAATCATATTGCAAGTATCGGTTACGATGCCTGTCTGCAATACAAGAGCAGTGTAGTTTTCCGTACTGTTTAAATAACAAACTTATGGACTTTGTACGATTATATCATTTAATTTACAGAAAGATTTGACATGAGGTGTAAAAAAACTATTTGTTATTTCCATACTGATTTGCATTTGTATGTTAAATATATTTATAATATACTTAAAGTTATGTGACCTTTTTGAACAATTTCATGTAATTTAACAGTAATTTATATATTTATATTCGTTATTAATTTACTATTTTTATATAATATAATAAATGTAAGTTCTATATAAACTGATAAACCTTTTTTAGTATATCTTTGAGCCCTCTAAGCTTTGCCATTATCATTTAACACCACTCTGTTGTGCAAGATGTCAATAAAAGAAGTAATCCTAATTGTATGTCATTACTGAGTTAACATTTTAGTATTTTAATTTTAAACTTTATTTTCAAGTTAATTAAATTGAATTTTGCTTACACTTCTGATATGTTTAATATGCTTGGTTTAATGCGGTAGAATTATTAGATAATCAGTAATTACTTATGTATTAACACTACAAGATTATTAAACAATGTTTTTCTTAAAAATTTTTAGTACATTCTATTTAAATAATTTGTATATATAAAGTTTAAAAAAATCTAATGAGTTCGGTCAAAATTGTGTAAACCGAATGAGGATTAATGGCATTGACTTTTTTATTAAATAATATACAATAGAAAAAAATTATATTGTTACTTCAAAATTATTTTTAATATAATAATAGCTAAACTAATTCTGTTTATACATTACATATAAGACTCTTTTACACAATAATAAACATATATATTAATAAAATGCTAGATTATCCCATGTGTACTAAACTCAACCTTGAATACATTACTTGTATGTTAACACACACTTCATAAAGATTATCTGTTATCAACAATTGGCTTTATCAAATTGTCATTTTAAAAAAATATACTTAGTTCTAAGTGTTTCTATTGTTTTTTTTCTATCTTTAAATATTTTGTGTTTATTCATAAATTCAAAACTGTATGTTGCTTTGTTATGTATTAAAAATAAAACAATATATGTTTGTTCACAAAGTGAGATTTATTCCCGATTTCAGTTGGGATTGAACTCACTTTATTAGCATTTAGAGTCATATGCTATACTACTGTGCTACAATAGCCATTACTAAAACCTATTTACTAGTTACTGCATGCAAGTAGTTTGTTATGGGCTTTTGAGTTTTGTTAGTCATCAGTATGGCTTATTATACTGTGCAACTTTTCCTCAAGTGTCATTGCCATATTCTTTATAATTGTGCTAGGTCTCAACTTCTAGAGAGAAGCAACTTCTGGTTTCACAGAGGAGCCCCAAGCAGCGCTCGGGACTTGCAACCCAAGTGTAGGCTTAAGAGGCCCCTTTAAAATGCATTAACACTCACCTTCACTGTCCGAGCTCCTCACACTACCTAACTAAATTCATTGATGCCAAACAGATTTACCTAAGGGACAATTCACTATCTATTTCACAATAAATCGGTTCTTTGGTTCTTCATTCAGCCATAAGCTGTAAAGCTGGCTTACTTAAGTTATTTATTATTTGACTTTCTAACTTATACATATTGAAAAAAAATTTACATGATCAATCATAAGAGGTATAACAGCAAAATTTCGCTATAGTTTAGTAGTCTATAGTCTAGAACTATTACAAATTCATTTCTAAAAGTACTTTGAAGGCGGCTTTGATAGAATAATTTAAAATTTGATTAGGTAGTGGGAGGAGCTCAGACAGAGAAGGTGAGCATTAATGTATTTTAATGGGGCCCTTTAAACTTGCAGTTGGGTAGCAAGTCCCAAGTCGCGCTGGGCCCGGCTCCCGCCCGGTGTATCCATGGAACGCTAAGTAGTTTCTTCTCTTCTAAACAAAAATATGTTTTTTATAAAATTTAAATTAATTTTCTTTTTTAATTTTCAAATTTTTGTAATACGGATAAATAACGCGGTCTCTGTTCTATTAATACTAATGTAAGCTTGAAAATAAAAACGAATCTGGACTGCTTCACTAATAATATTCTGAATCGATGTATTTACGTTTGTGATACGAAAATAGAATGATAGCCTACTTTGCTATCTGAGAACTATGTCCAATAACTGGGAAGCTTGAAATCTGTCGATTGAGATTTTATACTAAGTACTTATATAATATGCCTAGAATAGACTTTTTACGATTTAATAAAGAAAACGTTTTATTCTGGGGATAGAATAGGTACTATTTATTACCTATGGCCTAAAATAATTATAGCTAATTTATATGAAACCATAATTAGGAAGATATCATAGCGAAAGGTAATTTAAGTAACAAGTTAACAATTTCTTTAGAATATTATAAACGAGAGAGTATAAATTTGATTTAATTACTTTATTATAAGTTGGGTAGATTTCGATTTCTTTTTTTTTTTTTTAGCTTCACGCTTTTATCCCGCACATGGCAGGGTAGGCAGAGGGAACTGCAGGAACCATACGAACCTAGTGTTAAGACACTCCGTTACTTAGTCCCTGCTTACTTCGTCCCCGCTTTCCGCCGTTTTCGAGGCATTGCGTGTTGAGTGGCTCAACGCCGCGCTTTGCCTTAGTTGCCAGAGCGAAGAAAATGGAAATAGAGAAATCCATCTTCCCCGACTGGGGATCGAACCCAGAAACCGTCGTGTTAGTCGCGTTACAGGCAGACATTGCGCCTCTGCGCCACGACGGTCCTCCGGTAGATTTCGATTTCGATTATGTAATTATTGATAAAACTAGTCATATACTATACCTACACTTTAATTTAATATATTGATAACGAGAAGACGTTATCGAATGACATAGTGGCAATTGGTGTACATTAATATTAGGTATGTATCAACATATGATAACGTGTGACTGTAAGCGCTACAGTAGTGAGTTCGAATCTAAGTCGAGGAATTTAAATTTTATTTCATTTTCTCGTTCTGGTAACATTAAATAAAGTGCGGCGTTGAATTCCACCACTCAACACTTCCTTGTTATTATATCCTGTCTACCTTGCTATTAACTTGAAAAATCGTTTATTTATTTATTATGTTTGTTCTGCGTTCTATTTCTATTCATAACAAATAATTTTCCTTACTAGTGTAACGTTAATTCTTATTAATTTAATTTCATTCAATATCAAACTGAATTAAAAAAAATCGTTATGACTAAAAACAATATATCCAATATGTATGTAAACAGTGCGTCAAAGCCACCTATTTTGTCATATCGTGTCACTGTCATATTAATATGACGTGTTTGTTGATAAATACTCTTGTTTGACATAAACAAAGACAACATCGTTAGGGCTAAGCTTTGATTATATTTATCTTACCATACTTACTAAATTATGTGAAAATAGATTATAAAAAAATAACTCTTAATACATTTTTTAAAATTGAACTTATTCTAGTACTGGTTTTTGTTGATTTGACTTGAAAATTAATAAATGTGAATGTTATAGTAAACTTGTCAAATAGCATTTTTGTATTGTAATCATAAATTAGTAAATAATTGCAATATTGTTAATTAAAATGCGATTAATTTTAAATTAGTTATTGTTAAGTATGTAATAGGGGCTATTTATTGATGGCTATAGTATTTTTTAACATTTCATAAAATAGTCAATCATTTGATAATGATAAATAAAATGTATTCATGATTGGGAAGATGATTACACAAAAAAAATACACATACACATCTCAAACGACAGATTACAAAACTATTCTGTGCTACCAAACGCGATTCTAACGTTTAATTTTATTATATATAGAATAACGTATATATGAATCAAAAATAACCACTTTGATGTCATTTGTTTTTTCTCATGGGAGACCTTGTAACATATATCCTATATGTTGTGTCAATGTATTATATCTTAATTAAACTTGTCTAATAAAATTATTTTTTTAGCTTCGCGCTTTATCTCGTTCGTAGCAGGGTAGGCAGAGGGAAACGCAGGAACTATGAACCTAGTGTTAAGACACTCCGTTCCCTGCTTTCCGCCTTACGAGGCATTGTGTGTTGAGTGACAGAACTCAACGCCGCGCTTGCCTAGTTGACAGAGCGAAGAGAATGGAAATGAAATAATCCATCTTCCCTGAGTGGGAATCGAACTCACATACCGTCGCGTTTACAGACAGACCCTGCGTCACTGCGGTCCTCATAAAATAATAGTATAATATTATAAATATATTATACACGACAACTTAGTTTTTGTCGACTTGATTATCCTTGTCATATTTCCGTTTCAATTTGGTGACAATTAAAATGTTTAACAGTTTCTGTAGGATTTCAGGAAATTATCTTTTATTATTCCCATACACTATACAAATATCGGCTTCTTATATGGAGATACAATTCTATACTTCTCTTCTTATCTCTTCTTGGGTTGTTTTCCAGAGTTTTTGTATATGGTAAACCTAGAAGACATTGCTTAATTTTTGTTTTACCAGATTTGTTAAGGCGTTAGTTAGTATTTTATATTTTTATCTGATTATGATATTGGCCTCCAGGCATAGCAAGTATTTTTAACTAGTGTACCCGATATACTTTTACTGTGTAAAAATATCATCCACTTATAAAATACTGTCGACCTTAGATCAAAAGCACTTGACCTAGAATGTAACCGCCACCGGAATTATATAAATGTTATAAATTCACTTTAAGAATAGTCAATTGATTTTTTTTTGTGAACACAATTATTAAGAAACTAAGTTAGAAAAAAAATATTTACTACTTTGTTGTATTTGTTAAACACAATGTGTGTTTTGCTGTGTGTGTACTGTGTACACACACAAACCGAACACACACACACTCTTACAATATTTTTTTTCGGAGTACAATAATTATACTTTATATATGTAATTATTAGGAATTATAATTATGTATATGTATGTAAATATTCCATAAAACGTATTTAAATTACTATTTCAAGGGTATCCATAATTTTTTCTCATATCAACAACGCGAAGGCTAGTAACGTATGATGTGATATAACCATTAAATGACACTATTCTATATTCAGGTTAAATACAATTTAGATTTCAATGGTTGTGTAACACTTACGGTAGAAACTCGATTAACCGGACCCATTATTGTTGTTAGGCATTCGGTTTTTCGAGTTTCCTGATAATCGTTTATAATAAGATATGAAAACCGTCATGGTGCAGAGGCGCAGCATTTGCCTGTAAACATGACGGTTTGTGGATTCGATTCCCACTCGAAGAAGATGTCTTTTTGTCATGTTTACATTCTACTAATAACATAATATTTCAATGTCACTTTTTTCGTTTCGATAATCGAATTTTTACTGACAATTGATTGGCAATACTTTAGTCAAATAAGTCAGTCAGTCAGATTTTGATATAAAATAATGATTTATTATTAATACCATAAGTATTAGTGATATCCTTTTCCCAAAATTTGTAATTCTGCATATAGCAAGTAGGCTAAAAAAGCGTAGTGTTCCGACACTTTGTTCTTTCACCTGAAGTCAAGAGAAACCAATATCAACATTTTTATATTATTATTTTTCACTATACAACTATGACCTATAGTGAATAAAATCAAATTGAATTATTACTTACTTTTATATTTATTTTTAACACTCGTTTCAGGTGGCACAAAGAAATATACAGGAATATTCGATTGTGTGAAGAAAACAGTCAAGGGCCATGGCGTACTCGGTCTATACAGAGGGCTTAGTGTTCTACTATACGGGTCCATACCGAAATCGGCTGTACGGTGAGTTCTTTGCTAAGTTCTTTATTAAAGGTATTTTTCTTTTTCTTCTTTTTAAAGATATATATTATTATAAATGAAATTATTTATAAATTGTTGGTAGGTACAGATTCAATGTTAGTGTGAAGCATTTATAACAGTGATTGTATTATTTAATTTTAATAATAGAGGGTTTGATTCCCGGTCAGGTAGAATGTATTTTCATTTTGTCGCTTTGCTAAGACAAAATACAGCGTTGAGGTCCACCAAAAACATTGAATATTGTTTTTTGTTTCGAATTTAAATGGAAAGCAGAAAATGGGGTGTTTTGCAAGCGTTAAGCTATTAATTTAACACTCTTTAAACGTTTTTTTTTTTAGTTTTTGCTATAGCTACGTTATTTGTCTTCGTACAAAAATTTAAACTTTTTTTTATAAAGTGCCAGGACAGGAAAAAATTATTTTACTAATTTTAATAAAAAAAATTAAATAAAAACATGAAAAATGGATACCAAGATATATTTTTTTTAAATAATTTGTTTAATTAACTATTGTTAAATAATTGATGTGATTCATTTTGAAATGTGTTTGGAAATTTTAATTGATGTTATTCGATTTTTTTTTTGTAATGGATCGAAATGAACTAAAGCGAGCATTTCATCCCCAATGCTTGTTATCATTTAAAAAAATATTAAATAGACAAATAACTCTTCAACCTACAAACTTTTAATATTTTTGATCGTGATGTTAGAACATTTTCTGACGTTTTCTGGGATCCTATTCCAAAAGCGACCTCCATTCACGGCAATCATGAATGATTAACAACTTGATAAGTCCAGTTCACGATGTCATATTGATACCACTCAATGACATATCGGTCACTAGCCTATTTATATTATATAACGTTTTCAAAGACGAAATCTATAGAAAGATCTACTTATATGTATGTCATAATTTATCAAGAGTTTGACTGTAAATATGGTGATTTTTGTTTCGATCCCGACTTATGGGAAGAATGAATGGATGAATGAAGTTACTTACTTCGATATTTCTTACTGGAGAACTGAAATGAAAAAAAACACGATTTCATAATTTGCACGGTAAACGGAATGACCTAACACTAGGTGTCTTTACTCATCCTGCTATATGCGGGATTAAGCGTAAAGATAAAAACACAAGTTCAAATACAAAAATTTGAATTGAACTTACATTTACAATATATGTTCTTCAATATAAAACTCTACACGAAAAGTACTTACCTACATAATTTTCGTACCAACTTTCAAAAGCTTTTGCATAATAAAGAAACCCAACTAGAAGGTCGCTACAGATGTTTAAGACCCATCTAAGAGATATTTTTGATTTATACACAGAAAAGTTGTAATTTATTAGATATGAGCGAACAGACGGACGTCAGGATTTAGATACTTAGTTAAATTAAATTCTAAAGTGGACCTAGAAAGCCCACCTCATATTAAGCTCGCTTAAAAGTTATTCACAACTTTAAATATATATTGATATAGCTTAAGAGAAGAAACAACTTAGCTTTCCATGGATTCACCGTGCGAGTGCCGGGCCCATCGTGTTGTAGGAAGAAGAGCCCCGAGCAGCGCTTGGGACTTGCGACCCAAGTGTAGGTTTAAAGGACCCCTTTAAAATGCATTAACGCTCACCTTCACTGTCCGAGCTCCTCCCACTACCTAACCAAATTTTAAATGATTCTACCAAAGCCGCCTTCGAAGTGCGTTCTAGAAATGAACTTGTGATAGTTCTAGACAGGCCGAGATCTTTTAGTAAAATATAGAGAGATTTCGCTCTTATACCTCTCGCTCCTACTTCAACCGCATATAAGCTCGCTCTAAACCTATTCCTGGTCAGTTCGTTTGTAAGATCGAAATACTTATTGAGTTTAAGGAGGTGACTCTTCGGGATATTCGTTTCCCACGGAACTGTAAGTTCTACCAGTACTACACGTTTTAGGCTTCGAGAGTAAAGAAAAATGTCCAGTCTGGCTGACGAAACACAAATATCCTCAGGGATTCTATACTGTTTCTCATACGTGTCCATCACAAGTGTCCAATCAGGAGCTGGATCTAATATGGAGAAAGGCTTTTGTATAGGTTTTTTATAAGAACCTTCTTTCACAAACTCTATTGAGCGTTTGCTGGTTGTTATGTTTCTCTGTGCTCTTGCTACTGAAAGACTAACGGCTTCACGTATGATTTCTAGTACTTTGTCATGGCGCCGCAAGTATTGGCCACTATCCAAGAGTACCCTACACCCCACCAGCATATGTTTAGCTGTCCCCACTACCTCTTTACACATGTAGCAAGATTTATCGGTAGCTTTACCCCATCTTACTAAATTACTTTGATCTGGAAGAGTCATTTGGAACGCATTTAGGTAGAATTTTTATAGCGCTGGAGACCAGTCGTGAATTAGGTTGCGCCATTTGTAAATAAAGTTTTTTTGGGAGTTTTTGACATTATTACTCACAGTTTGTTAGACTTTTGTTATATCGATTAAGGAAACCTTTCAGCTAAATATGACACATAGTCACAAATACACAACCAACCTACTTATGCTTGCTATAGTTTCGTCAAGGATGGGGGAGGCCGGGGCCACAATTAACAAGAATACATTTTTACCTTTTGTTCATTAATTATTTAACATTCAAACAAGATTTTTGTTTTATATGAAGCTTAAATTATTCAGATATCTATTATAGAAGGAAAGTAGGTTTTAGGCCCAACGTGCCACAAATTCAATACAAAAAATATAATAATATATAGAAAAAAGATTAATTTTAACGAGTTACTTTAATTTTTTTTATCGTTTACGTATATACAAAAGGTGTGTTTACAATTATTTATTACTTTGTGATAAATTCAAATTTTAGCAAAATTTACGTTATTCGTATGGAGTTCCTGTAGCGAGAGAACAATTGTTTGTTTAGCACTAGCACTTTAGTTGTTTATTAGCTGTCGGTTAAACCCAAAGCAAGGAAAAATTACAATTTACCTTGTCATATTCTTTAAGACTGTTAATATTACTTGAGAAATAATTTTTTTTTTTTTTTTTTTTTTTTTTTTTTTTTTTTTTTTTTTTTTTTTTTTTAGCTTCACGCATTATCCCGCACAAGGCAGGGTAGGCAGAGGGAACTGCAGGGACCATGGGAACCTAGTGTTAAGACACTCCGTTGCTTAGCCCCTGCTTTCTCCCCACTTTCCGCCGTTTTTGAGGCATTGCGTGTCGAGTGGCGGAACTCAACGCCGCGCTTTGCCTAATTTGCCAGAGCGAAGAAAATGGAAATAGAAAAATCCATCTTCTCCGATTGGGGATCGAACCCAGTAACCGTCGCGTTTACAGGCAGACGTTTACGCCTCTGCGCCACGACGGTCCTCAAGAAATAATTTGTTGAACTTTATTTATATTCTGTAAACGATCTGTAAACGGATTTTATATTATATATTACACAATATTTTAAACACTGGACGTAAAATGAAAAACAATTTATTTTAACTATAAACTTTAAAAATCGTTTAAAAATAAATAAATCATAAAATTAAATATCATGAATAAATCATAGAAATAAATTCTCTTCTTTTACCTCGAAAGAGTTATTTTTTTTTGTAACGGATCGAATTGAACTAAAGCGAGCATTTCATCCCCAATGCTTGTTATCATTTAAAAAAATATTAAATAGACAAATAACTCTTCAACCTACAAACTTTTAATATTTTTAATCGTGATGTTAGAACATTTTCTGACGTTTTCTGGGATCCTATTTCAAAAGCGACCTCCATTCACGGCAATCATGAATGATTAATAACTTGATAAGTCCAGTTCACGATGTCATATTGATACCACTCAATGACATATCGGTCACTAGCCTATTTATATTATATAACGTTTCAAAGACGAAATCTATGGAAAGAACTACTTATATGTATATTATAATTTATAAACTGTTTGACTGTAAATATGGTGATTTTTGATTTGATCTCTACTGGTGGGAAGAATGAATGAATAAATGAAAATTTCAGTTACTTACTTCGATATTTCCTATTGGAGGATTGAAATGAAAAAAAAAACACGATTTCATAATTTGCAAGGAACACGGTAAACGGAGTGACCTAACACTTAGGTGTGTATATTCATCATGCTATATGCAGGATTAAACGTGAAGATAAAAACACGAGCGGGAGTAAAATTGTATTTGAACTTACATTAAGATAAATAATTAAATTCTGTTCTTCAATATAAAACTACACGAAAAGTACTTACCTATATCGTTTTCGTACCAACTTTCAATAGATTTTGCATTATAAAGAAACCCAATTAGAAGGTCCCTACAGATATTAGAGACATATATGAGAGATCTTTTTTATTTAAACCCAGAAAAGTAGTTTAAAAAAAATGATTAAATATGAACGAAAAGATGGACGTAAGGATTTAGATACTTAGATAGTTAAATTCTTAAGTGGACGTAGAAAATAAAATCCATCTCCTATTAAACTAGCATAAAAGTTGTTCTCAACTGTAAATATATATTTATATAGCTTATAAATTAAGTTTTTTGGGGGTTTGTGACATTATTAATCACAGTTTGTTAGACTTTTGATATATCGATTAAGGAAACCTTTCAGTATATGACATATAGTCGCCTGGTAACTGGTATATGTATTCTTTATAACTAACCCACATATTCTTGCTCTAATTTCGTCTAGGATACGATATTTTTTGGCTAAAAATTGATAAAAATATACAGAAAAGTTCTATCATTGAATTTAAGAAGTACTTTAATGATTTTGTTTTAGATTTTAGACGATTTTATATACAAAATGAACTCAACTTGAACAAATAAATAAGTTCCTTGATATTTTTATTAATTTTTAATGTGTTATCCATACTCAGAATAAAAAAAAAATTGAACGCAGCGGGTTTTGAACACGTACCTGTCGCAAGCCGAAACCGATCAAGGTTTCCAAAAGGCGCATGTTCAAATCCGTTCAAATTTAATATTTTCTTGAAATTAATTCCTTGTTTTTGCTGTTTCTATACAATTTAATACATTAATTGCATAGTAATCCGGGGACTAACGTGACCAAATCCAAAAATATATTCTTTTATAATAGAAAAATATATGTAATAATAATATACAGTAAAAGAGATTATTTTAAACAAGTTACTTTAAATTATTTTTACATTTAACGTTACGATGGGTTTGTTTACGATTAAATTTATTACTCTGTGGTAAATTTAAATTTTTATATCAAAATTTACGTAGGAGTTCGTAACTTTGGTTAGTACAAGCGCTCTACTTGTTTATTATCCACTGGTTAAACCCGAAATAAGGAAAATTTAAAACTTACTTTGTCATATTATTTAACGCTGTTATTAATATTTAAAAAATATTTTATATTATATATAACACAACATTTAAAAAATTGTACGTAAAATGACAAGTGTAACAAATTTTCTTGGCTTAGGTTAGCGCTTGCTCGAGCGATTGCAAGAGTCACAGGTTCAAATACCAAATTTTATGTTTCTTTAATTTTTTTTTCTATCCTTAGTATGGATGAGTACTTAAAAAGTCGTAAATTAATTCTCTTTTATACCTTAGTTTTTTTTAATATTAAGAATAGTAGTAAATATTCTAAATAATATTCTCCAATTAGTTTTATGTTTTTAAATACATATTCGTTAACACATTTTTGCAAGTCTCAGGCTTAGAACCCTATAATAAATAATCTGTGTAAATAACTGTATAATAAAAGATAATCGAATCGCAGGGAAAACAAAAAATCTCGTTACAAACCTACCACTATGCAAAAAGATTTCTTAAAAGTAAAAATATTTAATACAAAATATAAATATATTGTTATCTCTAAGTTCAAAATAATAAGATAAAACTGGGACGATATTGATAAATGACAGAATCAATACTTCTATGTAAACAAATCGTTAGCCTTATAATGGATGGATAGGTTCTTTTATAAGTCCTTTGTTTATTTACCCTTTTTTTTTTTCTTTACGCACTATTCCACTTACCGCAGAATAGGTGCAGAGGAACGCTGAAACCGATGAAACCTAGTGTTAACACACTTCGTTTCCCGTTTACTCCCTGTTTGAGGCATTGCGTGTTGAGTGGCGAAACTCAACGCCTCGTCTGTCAACTTACCAAAGTGAAGTAAATCGAATTGGAAAAAATGGGCCGTCGCGGCGCAGCGGCGTAAGCGTCTGCCTGTAAACGCGACGGTTTGTGGGTTCGATTCCCACTCGGGGAAGATGGATTTTTCTATTTCCATTTTCTTCGCTGTGGAAGCTAGGCAAAGTACGGCGTTGAGTTCCGCCACTCAACATGCAATGCCTCGAAAAAGGCGGAAAGCAGGGACTAAGCAACGGAGTGTCTTAACACTAGGTTCATATAGTTCCTGCAGTTCGTCTGCCCTGCAATATGCAGGATAAAGCGTGAAGCTGTAAAAAAAATAAGAAACTGGTCTCGAAGATAAACTATATACCATAGACTTGTAAAATATAGGTAGAATGTAATTTTAACTAGATATTCTAATTCTTCTACGAATGCAATTCCTTGAAAAGACAGTTCGTAAGAAACGGAGTGTATAACACTAAGTTCTTCAGTTCTGTGTTCCCTCAACCTACCCTGCCTTGAGGAAGACAAAGCGTGAAGCTATAAAAAACAAAAAAAAAATAAAAATTGTCTTTTAGTCAACACATACAGTCCACATATAGTAAATAAACGAGTTCAAACAACATTAGCAATTGTCATAAAAAACGCTATTCCTTACAGTTTCGGCGTGTTTGAACAAGCAAAATTATACATGGTTAACGAGAATGGTACATTGTCAAACACTGGCAAGTTAGCTTGTGGGTTGGCCGCGGGTGTGGCTGAGGCAATATTCGCAGTGACCCCCATGGAGACCGTCAAAGTAAAGTTCATAAACGATATGAGGCTAGAAAAGCCAAGATTCAAGGGTTTCTTCCATGGCGTTAGGACTATTGTGAGGGAAGAAGGTGAGTTTTAGATTTTTTCTCAGATTTAAAAAAAAAATTGACTGACAAAAATAATTCACAAGGTTAGCTGACAGTATACTGTATAGCAATAAGGCTACTAGGCTTTTAATAAATATATATTTTTAATTAATACTTTTTTATTAATTTTAATTGTGCACAATAAAGATAAATAAATAAAAACAAAATGCATTTTTTTCTAATCACAACATATTTTTATACGTCTCATTTTATTGCATTTCCATTGCTTTCATTGTATCGTAAAAAAAATATAATTTATTTTTTTACCCAATTTCCAGGCGTCGGTGGTGTATATAAAGGTGTTACAGCTACTATAATGAAACAGGGTAGCAATCAAGCCATACGTTTCTTCGTAATGGAATCCCTTAGGGATTGGTACAAGGGAGGAGACAGGGACAAACATGTACCCAAATATATCGTCGCGTGTTTTGGAGGAGTTGCTGGTAATGAAATATTTTATATATGATAGAGTGGTGGTATTGTTACTTAAAAAAGCAGAAAATTGAATGCAGCGAGATTCGAACCCACGCCTCTTGGAACCGGTCAAAACGCTCTGACTACTAAGCCATGCGTTCTTAACCACGCTGCGTCGAAATTCTTATATGATTTAAACAACTTATTGCGTTGCTAGCATCTCTGTAGAGAGATTTCAATTTTCACTACCCAATTATTGCGAAGACCAATTATTAGACAAGATGATAATCTTTTCTAAATATAGCATTAAAAATAATATGCGTTGACCCAGCATGTAGTATATCCAGAAATTCGTGAATAAAATATAATCATGATTCCTCCTTAACGTTTAGCTTTAGTTTAATTCTGTAAGAAATGTTAGCATACAATTATTACATTACCTAATTTATCTGCGATTCGATTACACTATTTTCTTTAACTGAATTTTCTTTATTTTTATTTTTTGTTTATCTCCGATCTTTTTACACGCAATTTTTGAATTCTTGAATTCAACAGATAATAGAGAACGAGTGTTTTAATACTAATCTGCTGTAGACGTTTTTGTCTTACCTTGCTAAAAATAGAAGGATTTAAAAAAAAATTAATATATATTAATTCATTTCAAAAGGTGCCGCATCAGTCTTCGGCAACACACCAATAGACGTAGTCAAAACACGAATGCAAGGTCTAGAAGCTGCCAAATATAAGAATACGTGGGATTGTTTCATAAAAACATGGAAAGCCGAGGGACCTTTGGCCTTCTACAAAGGTACTGTGCCTAGATTGAGCAGAGTCGTGTTCGATGTAGCCATTACATTCACTATATACGATAGTATTATGGACGTGTTCAATTATGTATGGAAGTAGGACAAGATGGCGTCGAAACAAGATGGCGGTTCAACTGTCAAATGGCTTTGTTAATGTTGTAATGTCAACTGTCAGATAAGATTTGTTTGTTTTTCTTTTAGTTTAAATATACATAAATATGTTGATACATTTTTAAAGAATTACATTCAAATGAAAATATTTCGTTAAATGAGGAGTAGTGATCATTGTTTAATGTATACAAAGCGTTTATTCTCTATATAGTTCTTAATAACTAAGAAGTTGACAGAGTTGAATATATTGCAATTTAATTAATTACCTTTTTTAATGAAATTAATGAAAGAAAAAATAATTATGTGACATTTTAAAAATCTAATAAACGGTAATAACTGCGATCTTGTTTCTACATTTTTCTACTGTAATTAGAAATGCTATTTTTCTATAGGAATTTAGTGAAGAAGTTTTTGACGTCGTTTCTAGGTGTTTTTTTTTTATTTTTGCCGTTCGCTAATTGACAGATTTATTTTTATTATTTACAACAACCAGAATTTATTTAAATTGTTTTATACATTGACATAATGTTATTTTACGAACTGTCATGATTGGCTGAAAAAAGTTATTGTATGAAAAAATATGTTTTACATTATTTGATATAATCATATAAATTATATGTTGATTGTTATGTTGAAAAATACATTTAATATTAAAAATATATATATTTATGTATATATTATAAAAATATAGAATTTATAACTTTTCTACAATTGTAGCGTATTGTACGAAATATATTTTTATAGTCGTAATTAAGCTAATTTGTTTATATTTTAATGCTTTTTTCTTCTCGCAGGGTTCTTTTATATGTGATTTTTTATTTATATTATACCTTTTCTTAAGTATTTGTTACTTACGTTACGAATTTTTAAATTGTTTAACTAAAATAAAATAATAAAATGTTACTAGTAATCTACTAAGTAGAGAATTATTAAAAGAAATACTACTATGTATACTAATACATAATAATCGAATAGAATAAAAAACAAAATAAATATCATTGTAACTACCTCGGAAATTAAAAAAAAATAGATATTTTCGGTCTCGAATTCTTTTTATATTTCTGATATCTGGTAACACTGTCGTTAAATTATAGAGTAAACGATCTTTTAAATTTGACAAATTAAAAAATAAGCAGCATTTAAACAATACTGTTATTTTTTTGTATATTATTTTTTATTCATGAAAATTTTGGCAAATGTTATTATTATTGCTTATATTTTTATACTTATTTAAAATATTATGTTGTTATTTGTTTAATTATTTTTAATATATTATGTTTTTACAATTTTTAATGCTTTATAATATAATTATAATTGTTCTTGGTGCATTTTTATATTTAATATGTTGTGTTTAAAATAAAACTATTTCAACTTCTGATACATTCATGACATTTTATGTGTAATGTGTGTTAGAAATTTGCTTTTGGAAATATGTATAAGCTGAATACTTAGGATCGGAGATTCTATTTTTTTTTTATAAAAAAAAAGAAAAAACAAAAATTAAAAAAAAAATGGGAAACATAATTCCGATATACACTACACTGTATTATGCATTTTATTTTTGACATTCTATTTAAATATTTTATAATAGTATAAAGATTCTCTCAATATTAATTTAAAAAATATTGAAACATCTTTCTGGACATTCCTTAAGCAATTTTGTAATTTCTTTTCTACTGGCTGTTGATTTATCTATTATTTATTTGATGTTTTAAGTTAAATAAAAATATGGCAATGAAGTTTTTTTTTTTAATAATTTCCTTTCCCGTTGTCCCTTTTACTTCCAAATCATTCTTAAGACCAACTCTTTGTATCATTTTAATTTCAATTCATTATCTTTGTATCATTATATCAAAATAACTAATATTTAGGTATGAATTGTATGACGCTTTCAAATTATTAACCATATTATAACACTTAGCCTTTTTTGATATAAAGAGTATACAATTAAAATAAAGCTGTAAAAAAGAAACACATCTTCACATTTGCTGTCTTTCTATATGTGACTTAAATGTAACTACCAAATATGCATGTATGGTAATTTAATAGATTTTTTGTAGATATCAAAAATATATAGATTAAATAAATTGTAAGTATTGGAATTTTATGTGATGACTTTAGTTTTTAAACATCATAGGGTTATGATATATCGAATTGATATATTAAATTATATATATGACATATTAAAATTTCTTTATTATCACAGCTAAGCACCATGTCACCAGAATCAACAGTAAGAATATTATAAAAAAAATATAAGAATTTAGTTAGAGATACTTTTAAATTTTATAAACAAAACAAATAAGTATTTTATGTCAAACACTCTGAGGTAGACAGTATAAAACCTAGTGTTAAGACACTCCGTTCTCCATTTTCCGTCTTTCGAGACATGCTGCCAGAATATGGAAATGAAACCCCTTCAAATGGGAATCGAACCCAAACTTGTCGCGTTTCCCTCAAAGAATATTTCATAAATTATAAGCCAAATGGTAAATACAGTACCCTCTTTACGTCGCACAATCGAAACTTATGGATTTGTACATTTTTTTAAGACCACTGAGCCACATAGTGAAACAATATCCGATAGCAACATTGTAGGTTTAATCCCTATCATAAAGGAAGAATTGTTTTCAAGGAAAATGAATTTAAGTTCCACCACTAAATATATCAAGTTCATACAGAATAAGGAAAACGGAGAATCTCAACACTAACTTCTCTCTATCTAGAAGTGTGATACCAAAAAATCCATTGGAAAAAATATAATTTTATAAAAATTAAAAAAAAATCTTTTCATACACCCCATAACATATAAAAAATAAAACAAAATAACATTTAACTTTAATAAGGATAATAAGTCAATTTCTCTAGTCCCCTGCCTGGAACACAGCGATGATTTATATTGAAGCTTTCAATAATAGCCATTTCTTCATTGTTTAGTTCAAAATCAAATATATTTATATTTTCTTCTATACGAGACTTCGTAAATGATTTTGGTAGCACTGGTATACTGCGTTGTACCTAAAAATGAAAAATAATCAGGTAAGTCATATTATATTATGTTATATTAAAAGGAGCTGGCAGCTGGAGCTGGAGCTTTTATACTTAAAAAATTATAATAAGATAACTCCATTCTACACTTTCTGTCTTTTTTCGAGGTGTTGCTTGTTGAGAGGCGGAACTCAACGCTGCGCTGTAACCTAGTTGCCAAAGGGAAGGAAATAGGAATGAAAAATTTTATATTCCCTGTGTGGGAATCGAACCCACAAGCCGTCGCGTTTACAGGCAGATGCTACTCCTTTACGCCATGACGGTTTTCAGTTTATTTATAGTTGTTAAAATTTAAAATAACACTTTACTCAGTACAAAGAGTTGTAACTCTTGAGTTATTTTTAGAAAAATAAAAAATGATTAATAAATAAAAAAATAATAATAGTAGAACTGTACATAAAAAATACTTACCAAATATCTCAAAGCAATTTGTGCTTTACTTTTACCATACTTTTCTGCTATTTGAGTTAATTTTGGATCTGTTTTGATAACATCTTTACCAATAAACTCCGGCCGAGCCTCAGATAAAAGACCTAATGGAGTATATGCCACAGGTATTATAGAATGTTTTTTACAAAACTCTACTAAATTTTGTTGAGTGAGTGTTGGATTAATCTGAAAAAGAAATGAGACATTGTTATAACGGTATAACATAAGTATATTACAAGTAAGGAAGGGCCTGACATTAAATGTAACATTTTTTAGTTTGATTTTTTTTAGCAGAGGTAGCTATCAAAAATTATGTTCTTTTTATATACTACTTCAATTTGATACACTACAAATTTAATGGCAGAATACAAACAAATTCCCTATTATTGGGAGAATAAAAATATATTTAATCATTGTTCACAATGGATATATCATACTCTCAACAATTGAGAATTCCAGTTTAAATTTAATAAATAATAATTTTTCTTTAATTTTTCTTATTAGTAATTTCCTAGTTCCTTACTTCAATTTGATTAACAACAGGTTTAATATTAGCA
Source organism: Dione vanillae (assembly GCA_037178615.1). Taxonomy (NCBI): domain Eukaryota; kingdom Metazoa; phylum Arthropoda; class Insecta; order Lepidoptera; family Nymphalidae; genus Dione; species Dione vanillae. The sequence continues at coordinate 161,689 of JAZFAU010000234.1, read as the reverse complement.
TGTTTCAATAATCTTTCTAATTGTTCTTCATTAAAATTGGATACACCAATAGACTTTGCCAGACCAAGTTTTACAGCTTGTTCCATACCTTGCCAAGTCTCTAAATAATCTATGGCCATGTCTTCACCTTTTGACTGAAAATAAAACAAAATGTAAAAAAAATCATAATTATGTTATAATTATATCAGCTTACATCAGTCTACAGCTGGACTTCCCCCAAGGTATACCATAAAGCATGATAAATTTGGCAAGATAAAAGGAAGTCAAACTTCTTAAATATATACTTACATTAACTGAAACGGGCCAATGGACCAAATATAAGTCAATATAGTTTAGTTGCATATCTTTCAAAGATTGTTTTAAAGCTGGTACAACATCTTGTTCAGCATGTTTATCATTAAAAAGCTAAAATAAAGTTTTAAATGTATAAATACAGTTTTATATCATTAATTTTATAAACTAAGTAGTTAACGGAAGTTTTCATAATTATTTTTTTACAGAAATTAATAAGTGTAACATTACTATGAAGCTCTCCGTAAGGAATATAATGTAATTTAGAAAGAAATTACAAGGAACATATAAATTAATTGCTTTAATACTTAAACGAAATAATTTTAATTGTAACATATTTACTTTGGTTGTTATAAATAAATCTTCTCTTTTGACTAATCCTTCTTTTATCTTATTCAAAATTCCCTCCCCGACCTCTTTTTCATTTTTATACATAGTAGCAGTGTCTATATGTCTGTAGCCGGCTTCAATACCCCATTCAACTGCTTGCCGAAATTGCCATGGCTCAGATTTACGCTAAAATTTTAAAATGATTAGTATATAAAAATATCTTTAAATAAAATACATGGAGTATATATAAATATATAATTTTTTTACCGCGTAAGTACCCAAACCAACGATAGGCATTTGTAGTCCATTATTAAAAGTAACTAGAGGCACTTTACCAGACATCTTCAGTAGTTTTTTTTTATTTTAATGTTACTTTTTGCATAAATTGCAACAACAACAAGCGACTGTGCCAAAAATAAATATTTTTACTAACTAGTTAAAATTGTTTACAAGTAGATAAATTATATTTTACTTATGAAATTATAGAATTCAACATTCTCACAAAACTCATAATCGTAACTTATTGACCTTCAAAGTTCAAAGTTGTTTTTGTCATATACCTATCATTTATATTCTTATCTATAATCTGTGTTAAAGATGAAAGTTCATTCAATATATTTTTGTTTGTTCATTAATTATAAGTAGGTACAATTCTCTTTCTAATAATTTATAATAATATCTAACTATGATAATAAAAGGCTTTAAAAGCAATAAAATAAATAAAATAAAATTTATACTAACTATAAGATATAAATGATTGACTAAAATGTAAAATATTTTTTGCGTTATCAAATTTTTCCTTTAATTTGATTTTACTGATACTTTCAACTAAAAAATCTAAACAAAAGGATTCCATCGCAAGAAAAAATGGCAGCGATCGTCTGACACTTAGCGTATATTTGTTTACAAAATATTGCTATTTAGGATTGGGAATGTCACATTCACTCGTGTATAACCTCAAACAATTAATAAATATAATTAACTTCGGGTGTTCTAATAACTTATTTACGACATATTTGTGTTATATTTTGAATTACTATTACAATGACAACATTGGAAATAAAAGACGAAGCTTCTCAATCAATTGTAAATTTTTTAAAAGCTAATGTTCCCAGATCTGATGTACATAACATAGAAAATGAATTAAAAAAGGACTTTTTGCTCGCCAAAAGTAGAAGCAAAGAACAAAAAACAAAAAAACGATTTAAAAAGAATTCCAAAGTTCTAACCAGAAAAGAAAAAAGGACTCTTGGATTTTTCTCCATACCAAGGGACAGTGTACAATATAAGGATATGTTGGCAGTAAATGCAATTTGGTCCGATTATATTGCTGAGATTCTAGAATTAGATAGGCCTATTCCAGAATTTGGTGGCAAAAATTGGGAGCAATTTACACAAACATTGTACAAAGCTGACTTTCATGGAAGTTCTCTTCAAGTTGTAAGATCAAAATGTCCTAGTTATGTAGGAAAAAAGGGAATTTGTATTATGGATACAAAAAATACTTTTAAGATAGTATCTAAAGATAATGTAATTACTACTATTCCTAAAAGGGAAAGTGTGTTTGAATTATATGTAAAAAACATTAAAATATGTATTTTAGGTAAATATTTGTGTGCAAGACCAGCTGAACGTTCCACTAAAAAAGTAAAAAATTCTATTCATCCTGATTTATGATGATAACATTTATTATAAAAAATACAAAAGTGAACAAGATTGTTTTATTCTTGTATTATCATTACATCAATGTAACTATCTACCTTATTTTTTGTATGTTTTAATACAATTTTTCACATATATTTGGACTTAATATATTTTTTAACATATACAATAATAAAGTTTTTTTGGAAAATTAATCATTTTAGAAATACTAAACATTTTTCAATTGGAGAAAAACTGTGATGTTTTTCAAATTGGTTGTCTCAAGTAATATATGAATATTTGTTGTTTTTTTACAATAATTTAAATAGAGCTATTTAGTATAGTGGAACAGTGTCTCACTCTAAATACAATAATTTGAAGTTCAAATCCCACTGACTTGTATGATTATTGTAATATAATCAGCTATGTTGACCACTGCTGGCACAATATGTTATGCTAGAAAAATGAGAATATTTTTTACTTTAAAGTTTTACCCACACTAATGATAACCTATTTATTTAATATTTTATTACACCTACATAAAAAAACATGTAAGACAAAAGGAGTGATGTATAAATATGGTGTAAAGGCAGCCTTATCACCATAGGTGATCTCTTTCAGGCAAACCCTACCATAGAAAACAAAAAAAGATATGTAGATTTTGGTAGATGGTAACCTAATAATAGGCAACTTAATAAAAGTAAAAGATATATTATAATCTATGATATTTATTTGATTTTTCCTTTAAGTAACTTAAAATGAAATGTTTTAATGTGTAAGTTATTCTGCCTTCTCTGATTTATATCAAATGCTGCATAAAGAAGAAAAAATAAATAATTTAAATATATACATTGTATTTTTTACTTAGTAGTGTATGTAATTTATTATACAAACATTAAACATTGTTATGTTAAATAGCATGTTAGATATTATGATACTGTTGTTTGACTTTCTTCTACATAATAAGTAAGTTTATGTATTAATTACATAGATATAAAATAAACAAGAGGAAAATTGGCTACAACAATTATTTTGTAACAAAATTATTATTTATATAAAACTAATATCTTTTCTCTAATAAAACATTGAAATATATATAATATCATTTTACATACAATAGTATATAAAAGTTAAAAATACGACGAAATTCTTCCTCCTTCCTGTCCGGCCGGCCTCTCAAATTTGTGTCTAACTTTGCAGTTTATTTAGATTTTTAATTACTACTTAATTGACAAGAAGTATATTTAAAGTGTAATAGAAGTTGTTAATAACGCGCGTAACACAATTTTTAAACTTTTCAACGGCGAACATTAGTACGCATACTCCATTGAAGGTATTCCAAAAGAAATAAAAAGGATGTTTTTGGCAGAGCTTATACGATTCATTCCAACGACAACGTATGCTTTTAACTGAGGAAAGGTTCAAAATGTTATTTACTATACTCGACATGCAAATCATGTGAGGCTCTTAGTTGACAAATCTAGCAAACTTAGATAAGTGTAGTATCATATTGCACCAATACCGTGTAAAGTCAGGGAGGTTCACTCCATATCCTGCTCATAGCAGGATGGGCAGAGGGAGCCGCAGGAACCGAGAAAACCGTTCCCTTTTCTAAGCATTGCGTGTAGAATGGCGGAAAAACTCAACGCCGCGCTTTGCAAAGGCGTAGGATTCAATACCGTGAATAATTTATTTGCATTTAAATGTAGATAAGCTAAGTATTTAACCTTAATTTGCTAATATTACATTAAAACGTAGAGCAGTTTTTATTTTAATCTCACAAGCAAAGTCGCGATCAATTAGTATAATTATAACTTAACGCAAATATAATTACCTCCCATATATAACATCTAAGCAAACGAGCGTCAATGCCACTTGAAGTTTTTTAAAATACCAATGCAGTCGTCGAATAGTAAAATCAAATTTTAACTACGTATGTATATATTTTTATATCTACTGTAATATGAAGCTAAAAGGTTTCTTATGTTGAAAGAAAATTTTAAATTTTTATTTTAATGCAACCTACTGTTTTTACAGTCAGATTTATCTTGGGCACTTGTAATATGTAATTTTGATTTAGGCGGAAAAAGCCACAGATTATAGTTAGTATTAGTTGTGTTTAAAAATGGTGGGTGCCTTATTAATTTATTCTTGATCGATTTGTCTTTTATATACTTTTTGTTGCTTTTATTTACTTACATAAGAAAGAGGCCACTTTCGTCTCTCTGTCATGTTAATTGGACACATCTACATCACAAATTTTAGTATAACTGACAGCCTCTGCTGTGCTATTTTTTATATTATCATGAAGTTTTACGAATTTGTAACTAAATATAATTATAATAATAATATAGTGGTTATACATACATACATACAATAATATAATTTAAAATAATATTTTTAGACTAAAATTGTATAATGAAGAATAAAGCATGTATTGTACGATCATCGCTGGCGCACGTGCTGCGATTGTCTCGTATAGCTGGTGTAGCTCCGCTTAACTTCGAACAAGTACGAAATGGCTATAAAATATCTATATCACGAAAATGGGCCATTTACAGTTACATTTTAATAACATTACTAAGTAAGTTTTTTTTAAATGAAAATAAAATTATACACTTACATTGTGAAGCGCAGAGGTGCAACGTTTGCCTGTAAAGGCGACGGTTTATGGATTCGATTCCCACTCGGAGAAGATGGATATATGTAATTTCCATTTTTTTACTTTGGTAACCAGGCAAGCGTAGTATTGTGTTCGTCACTCAACACGCAATTCCTCCACAGAAATCGGAAACCAGTGAACGGAGTATCTCAACACTACGTTTCCATGGTTATTTCGGTTCCCTTTATCTATCCTGTTCTACGCGATAAAGCGTGAAGCTAAAACAAATACATTGTACTTATGAGAGTGCTTAGCATTCCATGAATTCACAGTGCGGGTGCCGGGCCCATAGGGTTGTAGGAAGAGGAGCTCCGATTACTCCCACTCACACCGACAATGCTCACCTTCACTGTCCGAGCTCCTCCTAATACCTAACCAAATTCAAAATGATTCTACTAATGCCGCCTTTGAAGTAGGTTCCAGAAATGTATTTGTAATAGTTCTAGACAGGCCGAGATCTTTTAGCAAGCTATAGAGAGATTTCTCTGTTATACCTCTCGCTCCTACTTCCAACGCATATGAATTTACTCTAAACTTATCTATTATATTATATTTTATTATTAAATATATGAGTGTTTCACTGCAAAGTGAATTTAAAAATAAAGATTTCACATGATTACATTTGATTACAGATATAATAAACTCATTGGGCCTTCTTGTAGACTTTGAAAAGAATGCAATAAAAACTGATTCGGTAGCGAGCTTTACTCTCATCATGCCAGATATTATTGCTGCTATGCTTTGTACCGGATTTGGCGTTTACAATGGTGTTCGTAGAATGGAGAATTTGATAAAATATTTAACACTTTTTGATAAGGTTACTTATTAACTACCTTAATTTTTCTATAATAAGACCTTTGATTTTCGCGTTCTCTTATATATTTTAAATAAAACAATTTTTGGATTAGGTTTGTCTACCCGGACTACTGCAAAGTATTCGAAACGTCAGGTTTCCAAAAATGACAATATACGCGAATAACCCTGTTTAAATCTGTTTTATTTAAAATTAATTTGTCCATTTATTTAAATTTTAGAGGCTATCGTGGCGTCAGCGGACGGTGGGTCAGACATAACGTTGAATACAATTTTTCCTGAGTGGGTTTGATTCCCATTCAGGAAAGATCGATTTATTATATCCATTTTCTTCGCTCTGGCAACTCGGCAAAGCACGAGTTTCTCCAAACAACATGAAATGTTTCGAAAAAAAAAAGAAAGTCGGGAACGGGTTGACTTCACACTAAGTTTCCACGCTTCCCACATTACGCCATTGATAACACTTCACATGAAGGAAAGAGTCCCTCAAGAACCTTCCAAGGGTTCCAAATTTGATTTTTGATGCACTTTTCGCAAAAAAAATACGGACAAAAAACTCAACAGTTGTTTCTATTTATTCCAAAATTCAAACAGTATATAAAAGGACTCACTAACATATTATTTAATTTAAGGTAAAGGCACGCTTAAACAGAGAAGATGACAAAAAGATGTCTAACCACAGAATACAGTTAATTATGGGATATATGTATTTACTTATAGTGTTAACGTATTTAATAACACAAATCTGTTTTAATGCAATTGACTATCCCTCTGAAAGTATGTATAATAATTTTATAAATTTTATTTTATATGAGGCCATAGAGTGGCGGAGAAGCATAGTGTCTGCCTTTAAACGCGGTGGTTTGTGGGTTCGATTCCCGCGAGGGAAAATTTAATTATTTTCTTCGCTATGGCAACAAGAGAAAGAATGACCTTAAAAGCCTCACCACGCAATAATGTGCGCCTTCTAAAATGTCATAGGGGACGTAATATTTTAAATAAACCCCGTTTATTTCGTACGTATTAAAAAAAGGGGTCACGGGTATTTATGGTCCCCGGAGAATTAGCAATAATCATTTTGTGAAACTAGTTCAAATGGACAAAACAATATCCAATAGATACATTCTACTTCCAGTATTTCTACGAACTTATTTTGATATTTATTTTACTTTCCTTATTGTAATAAAATATTAAAATATATTTATATGCTATCTTTATAAAACAATAGAATGTGTTTGGTTGGATTCGCTAATCTCAAGAACACCTGTGTCGAAATGAATTTTTGTTTTGAAGTGAACACTCATTTACTGAGGAAAGCTAATATTAGTACACGAATTAGCACAAGGACAACATAAGTCTTAATTAATTTTATTTTGTGAGGTGAACCTACAGGTACCTTATAATTAGTGTTATATACGAGTTTCTTGTTAATAATTTTTATTTCTGGCAACCCTTTTAGTCTTCATAGTGGCATCATATGGAATATTCTATATAGAATATCTAATTGTTGTTATTCTACAACTGCAAATTATATTTTCTCTGTTTGAGTCACTTTCGGTGTTGAAATTGATGAGCGATAAATTAAACGCAATGCTTTCTTTTGATGAATCAGGTAAATCAGGTAATTTTAAATATGTTTTATGTACTAAAAAATAGCGTAATCAAAAAAGGCGGAAAGCATGGAAGTCTCTTAACGCTAGGCTTCCACGCTTCCTACTGTTCTCTCTGTCTACCCTGCTATATGTGGGACAAAACGTGAAGCTATAAAAATAACGTAGTAACTATAATGTCAAAATCTCTGTGAAGTAATATACATACACACTTTTGCTTCTATTTATGTATTACTTAAAACTTAACTTAGAGATCGGAGCGCCAAAGGCTGCGTTCCCTGTGTACCTCTTTCACCTCGTCCACTGTCATTAGCCTCTAAATTTGGGCTCTCCGGGGAGTCCTAATGCTTTATGTGGGCTTCCTGCCATTGATACTGTGTTTTCGAATGTCATTCGATGTCTCCCCTTACCTCTCTTTAAACTTACTTGCTTGCTTCATATTTCTTTTTTACCATACTTTCATCATTATTTCCTTCGACATGCCCGTATAACTTTTGTAACAGATTGTCTTACTAATCTATTTTTACATAGTATAAAGCAGCGGAGGATCTAAAGAAATTCAAATCTCTAAAAATATTTCTTAAAAAAAATACAATCTAACTTATAACTAAAATGATGACTACTTGCTCGATGTTAGAGACAAAAGTGATTTTATGTTTTAAATTTATAATTAACATTAATTAACGGAATAGGTGAAAAATGATTCTATATTAAAAAAAAAATACGCCGCTATAATTTCCGGATCGGTTGCGATATCCTGAACGAGTTATATGAAGTGTTACTAAATAAACTAAACTACTAAAGATCCCGGGGAAGTGTGGGAACGTAACAAACGTAAATGTTTTTTTTTTTTAACAGAAACTGAATTATTAAACAAGGAATTGAACAACATTGGATCCGCTTACGTCGTAGTATGCGAAGTCATTTCTGACATGAATAACACTGATGGCGGTATGGCAGTAACAATTTTCGCCAATTTTTTTTCGAGTATTGTTACAACTGGATATTATGGGGACACATTTTTCACTTTTCCAGGTATTATATTTAATTATATATTTAATAAATGATTAGGTTTCTCTTTCGCTCTAACTATCAAAAAGTTTTTGGAAGATAACGATATTTTTTTAGGGATATGTCTATCTAAATAGTAAAAAGGTGAATTCTTATAAGATTCGTTTATTTATTTTCTATAGTTATGTTCTTCTATTTGTGTAAATATTTAAAAAAACTACATAATTGGCTTAGCTTCAACCGACTTAATATATTTCAGCTGATTTCATTTTCATACAAGTGTCGTGGTGCATCCTTTATGCAATCAGAGTACTGGCATTTATAGAAACGTTTCATCTTATCGAAAGAGAGGTAAGGCATTAGTTTTTATCTGTAAGGTAATAAAAATTAATATTTAAAATTATAATTAAAAACAAACATTCTTAACTTTATATTCACTAGTTGTAATTATAAAATTTAAAAGCAAATGTAGTACAGTAGAAGACGTATATCATTTTCAAATCCATATTAATCCAAAAATTAAATTTATTTTTGTTTACTCGAATAAGCGAAGAGCGAACCCACAAGCCGTCGCGTTTATAGGCAGACATCGTGCCTTTGTGCCACAACAGTTCTTTGTTCAATTTATTTTTTTTTAAATTGGTAATACTAAGATAGTACTAAGATGTATTCATGAGCCTTTGTAACAGACTAAAAAAACAGGTAAAGTCCCGCTAAGTTTTTGCGCCGGTTCTTCTCTGGTCTGAGACATTAACTTTAGCGAACTGGTGGCAAATTAAATAATTTGACGTTCCAAAAACGAAGCATGTGATTCTTATTTTGAATAAAATTGTTTGACTTTGACTGGAGCAAGTATTGTAATTACTCAGATGTTACCATTTATAAAATCGTTAATAATCCTTAACACAAAAACGTGTTAAATAAAACGTGTTAAATAAATAAACGAAATAATCAAAATATAATATAGAAATTTAATTTCATTAATAGTTAAACTTTTAGGTGGATTCAGTAAAGGTGATAACGAGCAAATTGATTCTAAAAATCACTGAAGTAGGAAAACGATGTCCATTTAATATGGAAATATTGTTTAAACAGCTGTTGTTATGCAAGCCAGCGTACACGCCAATGGGGCTGTTCACTTTGAATCGATCATTGATTACAACGGTAAAGTATATTTAATTATTGTTAAAAATTTACAAATAAGTTTTTAATTTTCACGCATGCCTTATAGAACAAGACAATACGTGCAATAAATATACCTATTTCAAAAAAAGGAGGACGTTCTTTGTTCCACAAATATTTTCTTAGTAATTACTAAGAGAATAAAATAGGGGAATTCCCCCAATTTCTCAGCCACATGGAACTGACTTGTTCATTTTTCTTGCTTTAAACAGTAATAAAGAGTGTTTGTCAGTATATTAGTACGTAACGGTACAATACCTGGAAAATCGGTTAAATATTTGTTTTTTGGTGCTCGCTAAAGGGAAAGTAATAAAAAAGGGCATCGCCTCCAAAAATAAGATCTATATTATATGATTTTATTAAAAAAATATTTAATCCATTGAGGTCATCGCGGCTTGAAAAGGCACACTGTGACTGTACGTGTTGTAGGTTTGATCTGGTTTTGGTACATAAATTGTTTTTATAGTCCTCCTAGACCACCAAATCAGATTGTAAATTTGCTATGTATTTCTTTTTGATTAGAATCACAAGTTACAGAGTTATTTTAAAATAATATCAACGTCAAAAAAACTGTTCAACGAAACTAATTCAGTTTACCGAATGGTTTCCATTTATGGAGGGGAAATTATAAGGAGAAGGTCAAAAGATAGATATTAATGACGTTAGGCAAGGGAGTCTCTTCATCTTTATATTTTAAGTGACGAATAGAAATTGTTGTACATTTTCTACTAACGTCCCATAAACTAAGAGTTATAGGGGTGACAATAAGATTATTAACAAATATTGAAGACTTCTAAAGGAATATCATTATTCATTTGAAAGTATATATTTATATAAAATTTTAATTTTTTTACATTTTCCCACAGATCTTTAGCGCTGTCGTCACATATCTGCTCTTTATGATGCAATTTAAAAAGCCATGAAAATACCGTCAAAGCAGCAAAATCTAATTGATTTATGCGACTGCGTCTAGCAACTTGCTTATATTTATTGTTTATACTGTCATTGTGTTGTATTACGTGGAAAAATTTTAAACTTAACAGTGTAAGCAAAGGGAAGTCAGTGCCAAGAATCGCCGTTTCCCGTTTATTGTATATCGGACCGGGTTTACCTTGTCACCAGAGAGATTCAAATCAAAACATATCTCCCCATTGGAATCGAACTCAAGCCGTGGATTTTACAGGCAGACGCTATGACGCAACGGCCATGTATATAACATCAAAATGAATGCTTACACTGTTTCTACTAACTATGATATACGTAACACTTTAAAGAATCACTTTTGGTATATATATATATATATATATATATATATATATATATATATATATATATATATATATATATATATATATATATATATATATATATATATATATATATATATATATATATATATATATATATATATATATATATATATATATATATATATATATATATATATATATATATATATATATATATATATATAATATATATATATATATATATATATATATATATATATATATATATATATATATATATATATATATATATATATATATATATATATATATATATATATATATATATATATATATATATATATATATATATATATATATATATATATATATATATATATATATATATATATATATATATGTATATATATATATATATATATATATATATATATATATATATATATATATATATATATATATATATATATATATATATATATATATATATATATATATATATATATATATATATATATATATATATATATATATATATATATATATATATATATATATATATATATATATATATATATATATATATATATATATATATATATATATATATAATATCACAACAATACTACTGTTATTGTTATATTAAAAATAATTCTTTAAGTATTTTCATCTACGTACCTATATGTTTGTCTAAAAATATTTTCCTTTGCATATTGACGTATCTGTCTATTTTAAGGTATTTATTAAAAGTTCTTTTAAAGAAGTTTAAGTTGCATTAAATATTATTTTTATTATTAATATCAATATGAGACCGTTGCGTCGCAGTGAAACTAATTACTGGGTTGTTAATTTTTTATCAACGCAATAAAGAAAGGTTCTTCTGTCATAATAAGTAATAATTATTAAAATTGTAGGCAGCCATTCGCTGGATTTATTATAGAGTCAGAGTTATTGAATTTAAAACTCACGTATTTCTACTACAATCATTTGCACTGAGTTGAGTGAAATGAGTTTAATGAAAATCATATTTACGGATTTGTACTCAAAAAGTACTTTGAAATGTCACCTGAGCAGAAATATTGAAAAAATAACGTCTTAACGATATTTGAAAGTAGGAGACTTAAATAGGTATAGGTTCCATTTTAAATTATTTGTTTATTATCAAAAAGTGATAATGTACGCGAATAAGTCGGTAATTTAAATAAAAAAATCGATTTCTTCATCGATTAATTCAATTTTTACCGAGTGTGTTTTCAATGTTTTGAGATTTAATTATGTGATCATTGTGTGATGAAGGTGTGCTACAGTAATTTATAATAAATTACGTGAACTAATTATAAGTCCAATATTTCAATTTATAATTTTATTAACATAATTAACAACTATATATAAAACTCGATTTTCAGGCAATTACTCAGGTATTGGGATATACATACGTAATTTAGATAAGTGATGTTTAATAAAGTAGTTGAGTAGTATGAGTTTGTGGGTTCGATTCCCACTCGGGGAGGATGTATTATTTTATTTCCACTTTCCTCGCCTTGACAACTAGGCGAGCTCGGCGTTGAGCTCCACCATTCAACACTATGAAATAAGGATCAAGGAGTGTTGTAATTACTATTATTCATATTTGTTTTGCACTGTGTAATTGTGTAATAAATAAATTTATAAATAAAAAAGATTTTACTTTCTTTTCGTAAATAATTTTTAGGATTCCGTACCTGAAAAAAATTTAACAGAACTCTTACGGGATCTCTCTGTTGTTCAAGTGACTGTTTGTCTGTAGGTCTTGATTTTTTTTTGTTTTTTTTTTTTTTTTTTTTTTTTTAGCTTCACGTTTTATCCCGCACATGGCAGAGTAGGCATAGGGAACTGCAGGGACTGTGGGAACCTAGTGTTAAGACACTCCGTTGCTCAGCCCCTGCTTTCTCCGTCCCCGCTTTAGTTCTTGATCATTTTCTTAATAATGCGTGTATGTATCATACTGAAATTAACATCAAATATCAAACTCTATCGTCTCTTTAAGCTCTTAAAAATCAAGCAATGCGGGTACAAAAGCTTTACTTGTCTTTTATTCAACTTCGACACTACCTCTAAATTAAGCGAGTCCTGTCCCAATATTATTAAATGAATTTGGCCTATAAAAGCTTTTTTAAATCAATTCAATTGATATAAAATTTTAGTCAGGTAGGTATTACAATGCTACCGGAAGACTACAGACCACTACAGGCTCTGAAGGTAGGTATTGCCAGTGAGAAATTATATGAAAATATCTTTTTATGAGGTATTAATTTTCAAATTTTGAAAGTGAGAAATTATTTTAAAAGCGGCAACATTTCAAGTGTTAATATTTAATAATCATAATTTTACAATTAATTAAAAAAAACTCCGACAGTATACATAGCACAGTAGGCGGAACCTAGTATTAAGTGATTTCGAATTTCAGCCTTTCGAGGAACCCAAGTTTTTATGAGTCACTACGATCTATACATACATACATATCTTCACGCTCTATCCCTAGCGGGGTAGTCAGAGAGAACGGAGCGCCAAACGCTGCGGTCTCTGCATACCTCTTTCGCCTCGTCCACTGTCATTAACCTCTTCATGCATGCTCTCCGGGGAGTCCTCATGCTTTTTACGTGACCTTCCTCCAGTATCTTCGATACTGTGTTTTCGAAAGTCAACCGAGGTCTCCCCTTACCTCTCTTACCACACACTTTTCCATCGTATATCTTTTTTACCATTCTTTCGTCACTCATTCTTTCGACGTGCCCAAACCACCTGAGCACGTTCTTCTTCATTCTTACTGTGACATCCTCGCTGGTACCTACCATCCTGTGTACCTCTTCGTTGCGGATTCGGTCAGCTAAGCTGACTCCGCATATCCTTCGAAGAGATCGCATCTCCACAGCATTCATCTTTCTTTCATTCTTCTTCTGTAATACCCACGTTTCACTGCCATATAACAGCGTCGGAACCAAAACTGCATTGTGTACGGCCAAACGTGCAGCGATGCTGACGTTCTGCCGTCTCAACAACGCAGCTAAGGCACCGTTCATTCTGTTACCGGCAGCAACACGTCTTTCCACATCCATTTCGTATCTACCATCTCTACTTAACATACTTCCCAAGTATACTACTACATTCACTTGTTCTAATAAATTTCCATTCACGAAAATCTTGCAATCTGTCCTTTCCTCGTCTCTTTCAAATACCAGAACCTTTGTCTTACTTGCATTCAGGCTTAGACCATTAGTTTCACACCCGTCTTTCAGAATGGTGACCAATGCCTGCAACTCGCTTTCTGATGATGCAATAAGCACTGCATCATCTGCGTACAACAAGCAATTTACCTTCAAGTCACCCACTTTTACACCCATATCACTTTCTTTCAGTCCTTGGAGACAGCTATCCAAATACAAATTGAACAACCAAGCCGACATGGCACAGCCCTGTTTGACACCCGATTGGATGCCAAACCGAGGCGACATGTCGGCTCCTACTCGCACACAGGCTGAGTGATCTCTATAAAGAGACTTTACAGCCTGCAGCAAGGGTCCGCTCACATTGTACCGGGGTAGTATCGCCCACAATTTCTTTCTCACAACCCTGTCAAACGCCTTCTCCAAGTCCACAAAAGCACAGAAAACCTTTTGGTTTACAGCCAAAAACTTCTCTGTGATCATGCGGATGGAAAAGATCTGATCCATGCATCCTCTTCCAGGTCTAAAACCTCCTTGGGCCTCCCACAGTAGCCTTTCGGATCTTTCTTGCATTCTTCTCGCTAAAATTTTTGCATATACTTTACCACCTAAGCTAATCAAACTGATAGCCCTATAGCTTGCACAGTCTATCTGTGAACCTTTGCCTTTATACAAAGGCACGATGACTGCACTTTGCCAATCATCTGGGACCTCCCCCGATTTCCAGCACAAATTGCACAGAAACCAGAACAAGTCCAAGATGCGAGGTCCACCATATTTGATCATCTCGGCAGTAACTCCATCCGCTCCCGCTGACTTACCACATTTCAAGCTTCTTATTGCACTCTCAACTTCTTTTATACTGATTTCGCCATCTGCTACATCAAGACTCGGCTTGTCGCTGTTACTTGAGGCAGAAGCGTCATCACATTCATACATCTCCTTATAGAATTCCGCCCATCGCTGCAAAACGTGTGATCTGTTTGTGAATATCTCACCGTCCTTCGAAAGCACCCCTTTCATTCTAAAGGTTGACGAACAACTCCGTGAATCACTAACTTCTCGCCAGAAAAGCTTCGTGTTGTCCCGGAAGTTGCTCGTCAACCTTTCATCTCTTTTACTCTCGTTTATTTCACGCTTCATCTTTATCAGTGCTTTCGTTTGGTGCTTTTGCAGCTTGTACTCTTTCTTTTTAATCTCTCTCATACTTTTATTCTTACCTGAGGCTTTATAATCCTGCCATGCCTTCTTCTTTCTTTCTACAGCATCTCTCACTTCATCATCCCACCATTCGTCACGCTTTTTACTAAAGCCTCTTTTCATTGTACCACATACCTCTGTCGCAGCTTCAACCATGCAGTTCCTAAGGTTCTGCCAACATACTTCAACGCTTTCATTTCCTGTTTCACAACTGTCTAGCTTTTTGGAAACCCTTTCTGTATACTCCTCTCTGATCGGTGGATCTTGAAGCTTCCAGCTTCTTATGCGATAATTCGATTCCCAGTATGAACACCTTGTGCGGTTACGCCATCCTACGAACAAACCCCTAAATCTAGCAATTACTAGATAGTGGTCCGTTCCCAAGTCGGCACCCCTAAACACACGTGTGTCCATCACTTGTTTTCGAATCCGCTGATCCACTAGGAATAAATCAATCATACTTTTCTCTCCCATGCGCTCCCACGTATACATGTGAATTTGTTTGTGGTCAAACATCGTGTTTGCCACAAACAAATTCCTTTCCTTGCAAAGTTCCAAAATGAGCTTTCCAGCCTCATTCACTCTTCTGTCACCATATTGACCTAACACACCTTCGTAACCACTTCTCGCGGTTCCGACCCATCCATTCATGTCTCCACATAATATTAATTTTTCATTTCCTCTAACACTGCCTAGAACATCCCTGACACTCTCCCAGAACCCCTCAAGTTCGCTCAATGAAGCTGAGGATACCGGCGCATATGCCACCAACAAGAATATTCTTGTAATCCCCAGCTTGAAGCGAACCCAAAGCAGTCTAGGGTTGATCGCCTCGTACTCTACCACTGCACTAACCAATCGAGAGGACAATAATACACCTACACCTTGATATACGATCTATAGATATTATATATTCAATATACAATGTAGTAAAATAATAGGTAAATTATCAACAAGATCGTCAAACGAGCATTATCTACGTGGAAATATCAAAACAAATAAAATTAATAAATTTATGTAAGCTCCGTGTTTTTCATAGCAGGTAAACATCATAAATAATAGCAAGTTGTTTTACATAGGAAAAGTGAAATGAATTATATAGAGAAAATAAAACTAAATAGAGAACGAAGGAAAATCAGGCCGTCATGGTGTAGCATCAAGCTGTTAACGATGGTTGTGAATTCAATTCCACACGGAAATGAATTACTTCAATCTACTTACCTCTGGGTACAATACATAATACAGAGTCAAGTTGCGCCACTTAATATTCAATATCTCGAAAGATGGAAAGAGAACAAAGTGTCATGACACTAAGAGGAAAGACTTCTCTGCTTTTACTTGGGTACAACGCAAAGATAATAAAAAAATATATAATATTTTATTTAAATTAATATTTTAGTTGTATTATAATTTTCTTCGTAGACGCCTATAAAAGATAATATTTAATCTCTCCAAATTTACGACCACTATACGCCTAAAATCAAATCTATAACTCCTTCGTCATTTGTCAATGTTGTGCTGTTTTGTGTCTTTCTACATTAAAAGTGAGTGAGTGATTTTTATCTTTAACTTATTGTTCCTACAACTAGTTGGTGCACACGATTTTGTTCGCGTGGACTTTATGAATTTTATATTATTTTTAATAATGAGACCTGAGACATAAAACATTCTGAAGTTTTAAATTACATATTTAGTGGGGAACTTTCATCATTTTAAGCGATATTTGCTAGCTATGAGTTGGTTGCTCGGCTGGTCTTTCATAATTTGACAATAGATGTTCACTATTTTAATTTATAATAAAATATATAATAGTCAACCGAGGACCGTCGTAGCGCAGAGGCGTAAGCGTCTGCCTGTAAACGCGACGGTTTGAGAGTTCGATTCCCACTAGATGGATTTTTCTATTAACATTTTCTTCGCTCTGGAAACTAGGCAAAGCGCGGCGTTGTGTTCCGCCACTCAACACCCAATGCGTCGAAAAAGGCGGAAAGCGGGGACGGAAAAGGCAGGGACTAAGTAACGGAGCGTCGTAACACTAGATTCCACGGTTTCTGAATTTCCCTCTGCTTACCCTGCTATGTGCGGGATAAAGCGTGAAGCTAAAAATTAATTTAAGCCCGCTCAGTAGTTGCGAAAACGTGGACGTACAAACATTCAGTTCTTACTGTTTAATTATATTAAAGATTGGGATTTCCATTACTTCGATAACATTTACCTATTATACCTAAATGATCTATGAAATAAATCAAAGCGTAACCTTCTTAATATATAACACTACAACATCGACACGCAACCAACGTACTATAGGAAATCAATTTAAATTAAAAATAAAAATTTCAAAATCAAAGAATAAATTAAGTTAAAATACTTATACTTTTTTTATTATATATTATTAATTAACTAGTTTTAGTAAATAGTGTACAATGAATAATAGGGTATATGTAGTTAGAGGTACTTTAGCAATAGTACTAGGATGTTGCCGCGTGTTCGGGACAGCGCCACTTCTCTACGAAAAGCTGGAAAATGGATATAAAGTTACAGTATCTAACAAATATGCTATATATAGTTATATTTTAATAACATTTTCAAGTAAGTTTATTATTTATTTTATATAGCATGTTATATTTTGGTTTTCTTATGAAATTTCTAAAGCAAATGTTTTTCGCGACGGATTAGTAAAGCAATATTGAAGTCCCTTGATATATAGGTCTGAAGACTTCACGTAACCATTATACAAGACAAATAGTCAGCCAACCAAAGCCTCTGTCTGCATATAATACAAATATATAGATATTTATATAACGCTAGAAATAAAAGATGCACCTTTAAAACAGTCATAACCTCTTTCCAAAAAAATGATCTAATTACCTTGAAATTGCTAAATTTCATAGATATTATATTTTATTTTTCACAGATACAAATTTTTTAATGGGCTTCGTCAACGACTTGTTTAAACGAGCTGTTAAAGCAAAGACTCTGTTAAACATGGCATTTGTTATACCAGATGCGCTTACAGCGATGTGTTCTGCAGCTTTAGCAAGCTATTACGGAGTTCCTAGGATGAATAAAATGATAATGCGTTTAAATCGTCTTAACAAGGTTTTTAGCCACTTTACATTGAAATATTTGGTCTTTTCCTGTAGATATAATTTAACGTTTTTTTAACTTAGAATATTAGTAATAAATGGTCTATTAATATAAACTAAGACGGTCCATGAGGACCGTCGTGGTGCAGAGGCGCAACGTCTGCCTTTAACGCGACGGTTTCTGGATTCGATTCCCACTCGAGGAACATGGATTTTTCTATTTCTATTTTCTTCGTTCTGGCAACTAGGCAAAGCGCGCCGTTGAGTTCTGCCACTCAACATGCAATGCCTTGAAAAGGCGGAAAGCGGGGATTAAGTAACAGAGTGTCTTAATACTAGGTTCCTATAGTTCCTGCAGTTCCCTCTGCCTACCCTGCCATGTGCAGGATAAAAGCCTGAAGTTAAAAAAGAAAAAAAAAGACACACACAAACGCGACTTACAAGAGCGAACGGGGCTGCATACGCTATAGTCCCTATATTCACTCAGTAATAACTCATTAGTTTAAATAAACTGATTAATAATATATAAATAATGATCTTTTCAGGCCAAAGTGAATATAAATGCGATAAGGAATCACGAAACATCTAAAGACAATGTAAAATTGGCACTATTTATTTGCTATATAGTTCCAATAATTATATTTCAATCGATGGAAGTGCGCAATTTATGGGTTAATTACTATACATCAGAAAGTTAGTATCTTATAAATAAGATTTTACACTCCCACTTTTTAACAGTACACATTCCAAAGCCCGAGGCAAATCTGACCAGGTATCAGATACAATGGAAGGTACAGTGTTTCGTAGAATTAACCTGTCAATTGATAAGTGAACGCACCAACATAAATTATTTTGTCCAATTATAACTAGTAGATGCTGACATTTTCGTTTTTTGCTTTGAATAAAATAAAATATTTTGAATAAAATTAAATGTATTTAAATATTATTTCATATAGGTACTTAAAAGAAAAGAAATTCAATATCCAGTTAGATTTCACACCTGACTTTGTTAGATTTTTTTAATGTTTCAACATACATATAGATAACTTAAATTTACAAGTTTAAATTTATAATCTCTGCTGTAAGTTGTAACTCCTTGCCGAATTACATAATTGTAAGTCAACGGGAAACAGTAGGTACAAGTTTTGATTACACGGCGAGTTTGATATAAAGTTTCGATTAAGTTAACTTAGAAACGGACTTATTTTGAGTTCCAGGGAACTATAGACTTGGTTAATTAATATTAATTTAAAATGAAGGAATGTAAGGGTGCAGAAGCGTAGCATCTATTTGCAAACGCGACGGTTTATGGATTCGATTCCCACTCAGGGAAGATGGATTTTTCTATTTCCATTTTCTTCGCTCTGGAAACTAGGCAAAGCGCGGCTTTGAGTTCCGCACGCAATGACTCTAAAAAGATGGAAAGCAGGGACGCAGAAAACAAGCACATTAAGTAACGGTCTTAACATTAGGTCTAGTGTCTTAACACTAGGTTCCTATTATCCTGCAGTTTCCTCTGCCTACTTCTGCGCAAAAACATAAAAAAAATTAGACTGTACAACGGATCTTGAGAGAAATTGTCTCTACAGGCAGACGGACAACTCTAAAGGTTTTTGCAGAACGGAAACTTATAAACTTGTCAATTGTTTTAGAATTAATCACCATCAATTATGCCATATTCACAATATCATACCTTGCTATGAACTTATTCGAAGTACTAAGTATATTACTTTTACTGGAGATACAATTAGCTCTACGAGCAATTAATACTGAAATAAAGACGATGCTGGCAACAAATGCAGTTGGTAATTTTCTTTTTATAACGTACTTAATATATGGCAGTAATAATAGTAAGTAGTTTCTTAACTATATTATTTTTTTTTTCTTCATTAGACAATTTTTTTAACGTTTTCACTCACACCGTTTCGCTTTTTCTAGGCGTTACGTGTTGAGTGGCATTATTCAACGACGCGCTTAGCCTTATTGCCAGAGCGAAGGAAATGAAAATACATAGATCTTTCTCTCCGAGAGAATCACACTCACAAACGCTATGCCTCTGCTTCACGGCGGTCTTCAATATTGTAGCCCGCTAGGGACAAGGCATGATGTTATGTAGTAGTATCTACATATATTTTATATATTTTTTTATTATATCTTACAGGCAATTTAACAGAGATATATAGTAAGAAAATTCATGATTTGTCACACGCGTATGTCACAGTGTGTGAAGTAATGTGGCAGATGAATGAAAGCGATGGCGTTGCTATATTTATAATATTTGCAAACTTTATTATAACTTTGGTAACATCATTGTACTATGGGTTTCAACTTTTAACAGTTTTACCGTGTAAGTTACTTAGAGTAAAGCCATTTTGTAAAAATTTTAATATAATGGATTAATTTATAGGTCGATTTGTCAGCAGCAAGTTTCATTAACTTAACCTAATCTAATTTAACAACGCAATAGCGTATATGAATTTTGACTCAGCGTGATAGCTTAGTGATCACAGGGCTTGGACAGTGTCCAAGAGACGTTGGTTCAAAATTTTTATATCTTTTCTTAAAGTATATTTTCTATATTTACATCTTGGATTCAAAAAATATTTAAATAACGCAGTTTTAGACCAAGAAAGGTGTATTATAAATTATGTATTTCTATAAAAACTATCTAGTAAAGTTTAAGTGCTTGTTTTGCCTACTATTTAGTATACTATATTAATAATTTGTTGCCCTGTTCTTAAAATCCTTCCACTTCCGCTCTTGTGGTGTTAAATTTATTTGGACTCATTCTGTGATTTTATTTTAATATAAAGAAATGGTACTCCTTAAGTTTCTTTATTTCAGCGTCATACGTCTTCATGCAAAACATTTGGTGTGTAATGTACGCAATAATGGTCATAACGTTCATAGAGACGTGTCATTACATTCAAAATGAGGTAATTTTTTAAGCTTCGTACGTGACGAGGTGGTAACTATGTTTACTATAAAAAACTTCAACTCTTAAAATGACTACTAACAGTAGACTATCAATTTTTGTTAAGCGCTCTCTCTCATGCTCTATATATGTGACATACATATAGTATATCATAGAAAGGTATCGAAATCATCAGTTAGTTGAAACAAAATTATAAAAGAAAAAAGACATGCCTCTGCCAATCGTCATCTATCATTATTTTCTCCACGCTCGTTGATTGCAGAGAAAGATGATTTTTACAATATATTTTCGAGGGTGCTTTATATATAAGGTAATTTAAATTAAAACGGTGACATGGAACGGGACAGTTTGTGGGTTTGATTCCCACTCAGGTAAGATGGATATTTCCATTTCCATTTTCTTGGCTCTGGCAACTACTGCTAGGCAAAGAGCGGAGTTAAGTTCCGACACTCAACACGCAATGCCTCGAAAAAGGCGGAAAGCAGTAGCTTAACACTAGGTCTCTATGGTTCCGGTGGTTTACTCTGCCTACCCTGCTAAGTGCGGAATAAAGCGTAAAGCCAAAACGCAGAAACCAAAATCACAAATTAAATATTATTAAATAAAACTATTTCTGTTTATTTTCTTTAATTGAATTGTGCGTAAATATTTATTTAAGCCACAACATTAATAAGTAATTTTTTTTTTTCATTTAAAGGTGCAATATATAAAAATAAACTTGGGCAAGCTGATGAATAAATTGACAAGTGTGGGGTGGCCATTACAGATAGACATGGATATATTGTACAAGCAGCTAATTATGAATAAACTGACATATAATCCGATGGCAATGTTTACGTTGCGTCGGTCATTGATTTTAACTGTAATACTTATTTTTTTTTAAATATTGTAATTTGGCAATAAATAATTGGCACGAACTTCATAATGTTTACTTTTTTAAACAGATAATTTAAAATATACAACGATTAATTGAATATATCATCTTTGTTACAGTTCTTCAGCGCAGTTATTACATATATACTTTTTATGGTACAAATGAAATTGTAGTGTTTTATACAATCTCCTTGATGTATATTAAAAAAAATGTTTACGTTGAACTGTACCCATTTTAATGCAAGGAAATGTAAAAAAACAGAACAATAATATTATAAT
The DNA here is from genome assembly GCA_037178615.1 of Dione vanillae. Taxonomy (NCBI): domain Eukaryota; kingdom Metazoa; phylum Arthropoda; class Insecta; order Lepidoptera; family Nymphalidae; genus Dione; species Dione vanillae. The sequence goes on along the minus strand of JAZFAU010000234.1, from coordinate 139,323 downwards.
TAATAAAACTTTTAGTGATCGTGTAATTATTTTTATTATTGTAAGATTTTTTGCCTTATTAAAATATATATCTACTTTATTCTGTAATTTATTATCCTATGATATAGCATCTTCGAAGTTAGAATATAGTGTATTTTTTTAGTATCTTCTCTACAATATATTTTTCAAATAGTACGCTTAATCAATAGTAGTTCCCGAGTTCCGACGTTCAGCTTGGAGTACGTTTTAACAAGGCAAGAGAAATCGCCATGTATGCCAAAAGCGGGATTGTTCTTAGTTCTACAATATGACTTCGAAAGCTGCAACGGATGAATGTAGCAGAAACCAGTCTATGATAACGGATGCGCTACTACCGGGAACATAAAGTAAGTGTGTAGCTTGTGCACACTTCTAACAATATGTAAGTTTATACAAAAAGGCCAATTTGGCTCGAACTGATATTCAATGTAGTTGTCCTGATAGAAACCAGAGGAGTCAGCAGCTTGTAGGTTATTTACCAAGAAGTTGCGGCATTACGATTTCAAACGTAACCTCACCTTTCGGGTGAAATATGAAAAAAAAAGAATGTAAAAAGCTTTTTCCTTTTTGGTTTGTTATATAGTTAAAGTACCATCTAAAGTACTGTTTGAATGTTTCATTTAAATAACACAATGTTAATAACAATTACCTATTTTGAGGTTCTAAGGAGACTCTACATGTAATCAGTAATGCACTAAGTAGTATTTTTATATTTGATCGTACCACGATACGATTACACGCCATAATTTCATTTATTTAATTATTCATTTTAAGCTTAAGTTACCTATATTTGCTAAATTTGTTGTTATAAGGAAAATTAAGAAATACTAAATTAATTTTAGATGAAGGAACTATTAATTGAATTGTATATGGTGCGTTAACGCTAACATTTAGGTTGTTTTGCATAAGTTTGCTTCGACCAACTTCATTAAAATCATTCATTACATGTTTACAGAATTATTGTTATGTATACAAAAAATATATACTGTGGGACTTACATAATAGAAGCAGATTTCGTATGATTTGTACATCAAATTAATATTTCATAATAAATTTAAAATAATTTCATACATTGATAAAATAATTAAGTTTCTTTATTATATTACAGATCTTTATAAAATTGTAAAATATTTTTGTTTTGGCTGATAAATTTATAGCCTGTGGTAATGTATTTACTATTTATTTTTTAATGACTGGCAACATTGTCTTTACGTCTTAAGTGACTACGTCGAAAAGTATTTTATTCATCAGCCAGCGTGTCGATATTGCTGGAGGTGAAAGATAAATAATATAAAACAAGTTAACATAATATTTCAACATTAACATATTTATATTTTAATCATTAATATGGCAGACATTGAAAAGTTGTCTATAGGTATGCAATACTGTTGTAACCTTACTTCAGTTAAATTATTTACAAAATATATAATAAATGAAAATAATTACCATATTTGTGTAAATTATAGGAGAAATATACACTTCTGATAAGAGAGGCAGTGATGAAAATGGTAATGGATCCGCAGAAAAGCCTTTTAAAACAATTTTACAGGCTATGCGCCATGCCGGCAAAGAACCCTTCCCTACAATATATGTAGACTCAAAAGAAGAAGGGAAAGATTATGATGTAGCAGCGAAATCTCAATTAAAAAAGATTCAAAAAATATGGGTGCGTGAGGTTCATAAGGCAGCTGAAAAGACCAAGGCTGAAGAGGAAAACTTGGAAAAAAGACAACATAATCTTGAAGATGCTAAAAAAATTGTTATTAAAGAGGACCCTTCACTTCCCAAAGCAATAAATGTGAAAATAGTTAATGGTAAGTTTTAGAAAAAGTATAATTTTATTAAGTTTTAAATAATAACATTGGGTCTTGGAGATTGGGGAGACTCATCACTTATGTATGTTTTTACAATGTTTAAGGGATTAAACCATAAGGTAGATATGCATAATATAAGTTATATATGTACCTGTATATAAAAATCTTGTTAATAGGACACTTGTTTATATGAAAACATTTTAGTGTCATTAAGCTTTTAAATTATGTATGTATTATTATATTTGACAAATTTAGTGTAATTTTATATGTGTTAATTCCACATTTAGTATAAATATTAGTTATTTATTATGTTTTCTAGTTGATACTGCAATGCAGTAAAAGTATTGCATCATTTTCAAAGCTTTATAAGTTTGTGTATACATAAATACAATTGTGTACAATTAAATTTTACTGCACTTTTTAAATTGGAAATATTGTTAATTAGGGAATTATTCATATATGCGCAACTATAATTTTATATGTATAGCTAAAATATAAAAGATTAAAATGAATTAACTCACATCACCACATAAATGATTAAATTATTTAATTACAAACTGGTCCAAGAATCAATCAAATTTTCTCAACCAATGCCATAGTCTGAGAAATTAACAGAACCGCCCAAACTGCTTAAACAACGCAATTCTCAATAAGTAGTTAACAGGTTCAATTTCATATGATGACATTTTGGGAGTGTTTTATAATAATTATTTTCCTGTTATGTAAATATATATCATTATTATCTAAAAGAACATCTTGTGTAATCTATAAATAACACAAATTTATGACTTTAAATGTAGTCTTGCCAATTCAAAAATTTTAAATATACATATTTTTCTTATATATGTTTAAATTATTTACATGGAATAAAATGAAACATATTTTCAAAATTTACTTTAGCAAATTATAGTTAAATATTTTAAATTTCTATTTTCTTTTTTTTTTTTTTTAGCTTCACGCTTTATCCCGCACATGGCAGGGTAGGCAGAGGGAACTGCAGGAACCATAAGAACCTAGTGTTAAGACACTCCGTTACTTAGTCCCTGCTTACTCCGTCCCCACTTTCCGCCGTTTTCGAGGCATTGCGTGTTGAGTGGCGGAACTCAACGCCGCGCTTTGCCTTAGATGCCAGAGCGAAGAAAATAGAAATAGAAAAATCCATCTTCTCCGACTGGGGATCGAACCCAGTAACCGTCGCGTTACAGGCAGACGTTGCGCCCCTGCGCCATTCTATTTTCTTTATGAATTTAATTATTTGTTCTAAAAAGCAGTGTACAGAAATTTGAATGTATCATTCATATCAAATTTCACTTTTTTTTAATATTTGATCTGTTATAATAATTTAATAGCTGGAGAACATCGTGGTAAAAGGATATCTGTGAAAGGATGGGTACATAGGCTTAGGAGGCAGGGCAAAGCCCTAGCGTTCCTTATGCTACGAGACGGCACTGGCTTCTTACAATGTGTCTTACATGGGGAGCTTTGTCAAACTTATGATGCCCTGGTACTGTCAACTGAGTCCTCTGTTACTTTATATGGACAACTTGAAGTGGTGCCTGAAGGGAAGACAGTAAGTGATTTTTATTATATATTTTTTCTTCGTTTGGTGTATCTCTGGAATTACACTTTGATTTTGTTTTTATCTTTGAATTTTTTATCAGTTTTTGTCAATAATATAATTGATTCTAATGTTTTGTTCTTCAATTATATTTTTTCATGATATTTATATAATTCACACATGCTCTGGGGATATAAACATAAAACCTGTTAAAAATTAAATTAGTGTATTAAATGATAATATTGTTTCCCATAACAATAAGTATTCATTACAGATAGTGCTATCAGATATATTTGTCACTATTATTAGTCTTGTTTAACACTTTTTTTTATTTATTTAAGTATTTTTATGATATATACAAGGTTAAGTTTAGTTATGGTATTTCTAAAAATCTAGATATCAACAGTGGCAGTCATATTAGCGTAAACTGTGCTTTGTCATAGCTTAATTTGTGTGAATGAATGATTTAAGCTCATATCAGTTTAGTTGAAAGTATTTTTTTTATCATGATATTATATATTTTTTTAAAATTAGTGACAGCTTTTATGGAATTTTGCTAAAAACCATAGAATAAAGTATATACATTAATATAAAAGTTATGAAAGTTTCTATTCAATATATATTAAATAAAATCATTTATTTAGGCGCCGGGAGGTCATGAATTGACAGTGGACTACTGGGAGTTAATAGGACTGGCTCCACCCGGAGGAGCTGATGCGCTGCTCAACGAGGATGCTCTGCCTGATGTTCAGTTGGACAACAGGTACTTAATTTATTGGGTTTAATTGTTCAATGTTTTCATCTTCTTCTATTACAAGTAAGTACTTGTAGGTCCTGCTTTCTCCGTCCCCGCTTTCCGCCTTTTTCGAGGCGTTGCGTGTTGAGTAGCGGAACTCAACGCCGCGCTTTGCCTAGTTTCCAGAGCGAAGAAAATGGAAATAAAAATAGCAGGACCTAAGTAACGGAGTGTCTTAACACTAGGCTCTTGTGGTTCCCTCAGCCTACCCTGCCATGTACAGGATAAAGCGTGAAGCTAAAAAAAAAGTACTTGTAAGATATCTATGGTTATTTAACAGGTACATATAAATTTTCCTTTGCTGGTTGTTTTAATAAGCTTAAAATTGGTGAAAAACAGATGTTACATATTACAAATAAAAAATCTACCATTTATGATAGTACAACAGTTGAATTTAAACACATTTATCCACATATACATATTTACAATCCATATTGATAAAGTACACAACTAGGTACACAGAAAATTTAAGAGTGACTATAAGCTAAATAATAAAGAAATAAAATATTTTTTTGGCATATTAACACTGCAAAAACTATTCGAGGTCCACAGCAGAAAAAAAATCGACCTGGTTTATTCTCAGTAATATATAAGGCCGTCGATCAATCGAGGCTGAGAATCTAAACCACTTTATATCTTCGTTTTGATATAAAGACAAACCGCGGCATTGAGTTCCGCCACTCTGCACTCAACACTCAGTCTTAAAATTGGTCGGAGAGTGAAAAACGAAGTGTCTTTACACTTTTATAGGCATATAATGATACGCGGAGAGAACGTGACGCGCGTGTTGAAAGCCCGCGCGGCGGTGACGCGCGCGTTCCGCGAACACTTCGCGGCGCGCCTCTACACGGAGGTGACGCCGCCCACGCTCGTACAGACGCAGTGCGAGGGCGGCTCCACGCTCTTCAAGTTTGATTACTTTGGGTGAGTGTTACTGTTTTTTTTTTTTGATGATTTTATTATCTTATTACCTTGAAGACCCTTAAAAGAACCACAAAAGTATTTTTTGAAGAACCATAAAATTAGTAAGTAGTATAAATAGTATAATTCAAAAAAAAAGTAACATTTATAAAGTTAATATTAGTTTAACAAATATTTACAGGAATATGCTATATAATATTATGTTAATAGAAAAATAGTTATTTTAATATCTTAAAAAACAATCTACGGGTTTTTTTCAATTCAATTTTAGTTCCTTACTTACGATTCTTAATTTTGAATTAAATTTTAATTTTATGTTCTTTTTTTATTTTGTTATTTTTTTTGTTTTCATTGTGTCACCTATTATTATTATTCGTCTATCAAGTAATTGATAATTACAATATAACAATTATAAGGGAATCCAAAATGATAGTAAAATAATCTAAGTCTTATTAAAATGTTTCACGATTTTTATTTTACTTAGCGCACCTTTTACCTTTAATAACGCTAGACATCTCGTCATGCATCCGTATATAAATTAAGCATTTCCCCTTAAATTATTTTATAAAAATAACATTACGTTTCATTCGACAGAGAACAAGCCTATCTCACGCAAAGCTCTCAGCTGTACCTGGAGACGTGTCTGGCGGCGTTGGGCGACGTGTACTGCATAGCGCAGTCGTACCGCGCGGAGCAGTCGCGCACGAGGCGGCATCTGGCAGAGTAAGTGGAAATATTTGAAAATAGAATATTTAGTTGTATTCGTTTTTTAAACTTTTGTAAAATTCGAATCATTTAGTTTCTTTATTCCAAATTCAAATGAAAACATGTGTAGATTAAAAAAAGTAACAATTTTAAATGAATTCATGTTTTGACATTTTTTAATTCGATTTTTTAAAGAAACATTTGAAAAATTCGAATACATTTATTCGATACCTGTTTTCGAAATTCAAAAATAGTATTTTTTTATTTATATATTGATTTTGACATTTTTAAGTGTAGAAGTGTGGAGGTGTATGGATTTTTTTCAAAGTATTCGTTATTTTTTTTTAATTTTTTATATTTGTAAGAGTTTGTAACACATTTTGTTTTGTTTAAATGAAGAAAATTAATATTAATAATCAAAACCCACATCTGTTACGTTTGTAGTTCGGCGTTGTGCCACTGCGCCACGTAGTCTATAAACTATATGTTTATTCATAAAAATAATATAAAACCTCCCCCTCAGCACGCTTCCACAACCGCGGCATAACCCTACCCTATTCAATATATAAACACTATATAAGTGTTATAATTACTTGTAATCTTTTTTCTTCCAGATACAGCCATATTGAAGCTGAATGCCCATTCATAACATTTGATGACTTGCTGGATAGGATTGAAGATTTAGTAGTAGATGTGGTTGAACGGGTCCTAGCCTCGCCTGATGCCCACCTGATATATGAATTGAATCCCAACTTTAAGGTAATGATTTTTAATTAATTTATAAAAAAAATATGGGTTAATATACTATTTGTTTTCAAATCAAGTTATTCTAATGAAATAAAAAGAAAAATAAATACTTCCACATATTTTTTATGCTATAATAATTTTCTATACAGAGTGTATCTGACACGGCGGCCGTTATCAAAACTACTTATAGGGGAAAATATTTCAAGGCTATATACAAAAAACTAATTCACAATTATCAATAGTTTAGGCACTGGATCATTTTTCCTATTTCACGATAATTATACGTGCGTAACGCGTGAGGTAGTAGCATAATTAAATACCAATGATGTATAGACCTCGTACTACAAAAATACTATCTGTATATAGAAATAATAAGGTTTGGTACTTTAAAATTAATGTTTCGTTAAATATGAGTCAAATACATATCATGTTTTTTCTGTTATTTTAAAATGTGTACCAAGTCTCTTAGTGTGTGATGATTTTATAAAAAATCTACTTTGTTTTAGAAACCTGTTAAACCGTTTAAACGTATGCCCTACACTGAAGCCATCGAGTATCTTCGTGCCAACAACATTACTAAAGAGGATGGAAGTTTCTATGAATTTGGCGAAGTAATTAATTTTTTTACTATATACGTCTACATTTTATACAGTTTGGTCACTAAATATATAATGAAAGACACAGGAAAAATGTCACTCACTAACACTCGGTTCTCTCTAGGATACAGTGTGATTAAATTATTTTAATTTATTTTAGTAAGAAGAATGTCTAATTAAAAATCTTTGTTCTTTCTTTTTTTTTGCTATTGAGAGACCATACTTAAAATAATAATTATAATATTTTTAACATTATTTCCGTTACCTCTGTAAGAAAATAGCTCTCAATAGTTTATAATTTATAACTTAATTCACTAAATTCTATGATTTTTCTGACATATATTTTAATGAAAAAAAAATCAAGTTAATTTAATAAACAATAATTTTCCAGGATATCCCAGAAGGACCGGAACGCAAAATGACAGATGCTATAGGTGTACCAATTACTTCTATGCAAATTCCCAGCTGAGATCAAATCATTCTATATGTACCGTTGCCCCGAAGACAAGAGGCTTACTGAGTCCGTTGATCTGCTGATGCCAGGAGTTGGGGAAATAGTTGGCGGATCTATGAGGATGTGGGACCATGATGAGCTGATGGAAGGTATGGAGGTCTTTTGTATTTAAATTTAGCAACAATCTTGTCAAAGTAAGGTAAATAATTATATTTGAAATTTAAACTCGAACTTAAGTTATTCTTAGGTAACATTACCTAATAATTTTTCTGGCTTAATTGATAATAATAACCTTTTTAATTGTAATTATATATTTAAAAATAATCTGATAATTTTATTTTAAGTATAGATTAAAGATATATATTATTATCTTACATGTATCTTTCTATTTAAGTATAACTAAGAGGACAATTAATTTTACATACTATTTGGGTACTCACAACTAAACGGTGGATTAGGATGTGCAGTTCTTAATTAAAGATATTGTCATTATCCAAAGAAATAATTCCGCAATGGAAACTTACAATTAATATTTATTTATTATTAAAATAAAAAAAAAAATATGATGTATATGACAGGCTACAAGCGAGAGAACATCGACCCGACCCCCTACTACTGGTACACGGACCAGAGGAAGTTCGGGTCGGTCCCGCACGGAGGGTACGGGCTCGGCCTCGAGCGCTTCCTGTGTTGGCTTCTGGACAGGTACCACATACGCGAAGTGTGTCTCTACCCCCGCTTCTTGGAGCGCTGCACGCCTTAAAACTATGTCTATATATCTATTGCTTGTATTTATGTATGTATATATGTATTTTGTTTAAATTATAATTAGAATTATTGACCGGTAATTATTGTGCCCCTTCCATTGTAACGCGCATCCACTAATATAGGTACGTGTGCCATGTGTTTATTATAGTTACAAGCTTTCACTAGTATTGCTACGTGTCCCTTACTATTGGTACACGCATTTGTTAGTATTGGTACATGTGTCCCCTACTATTGGTACACGCATTTACTAGTATTGGTAAGTGTCCCTTACTATAAATACACGCATACTATTTAGTGCCCATATAACCCTACTACCAGTACACGGACCTTCTACAATAATGTTTTGGCACACGAATTTAAACAAATATATATAAAATATATATTTTTATTTATATCATAATATGTTTTGTTATAATTACTACTATGTAATTGGTCGGCTCCAGTTATGTTTAATATTTATTAGATTTTAAATTGTTATATGAACATATGTATGTGTCAGAAACTCCTTTTAAATTCTCTAACTTATGTAAAAAATCAATAATAATTTAAACAATTTTATGAAGTGTGTTCAAAATTTATCATAAATATTAAATATGTAACGTTTTGCATTTGTTGTACATTTGTGTACGGCTTAATATACTAATATTAATAGTGTAACACAATAAGAAGGATCTGTTGCATTTTTTTAATTTTCGCCTCACATTTTTTTATAGTTTATTCAGTGAATAAATAAGTTGAATATGAATTTTGTTTTAATTTTATGTTCTAATATTTCTTCTACCTAGTATAAGCAGCCAGGGTCTACTTTCTAATTTAAGCATCCTCAGTGGTTGGTCCTTTGAGGCATTGCTCTTTGCTTTTTACTAGATTGAAGTAAATGAAAATTTTTCAATCTCTTGAGTGGGAATCGAACCCACAGACCGTCGCGTTTTACAATATATACAAACAATTAAAATATAATTTAATTAATTAATATTAACCTATAAGTAATGTTAAAAAAGCTCAGGTTCACGATAATTACTTACCTATTTTACTTACCTATTACTTACCTCTTTTCTAATTACTTACCTATTACTTACCTCTTTTCTATATTTGCCTCATAAAAATACATGTATTTTTTTAAATTCAGATTTATTTAGGGACCGTTCAACCGGTCCACTAGACCGTCGTGGCGCACGCAGAGGTGTAGCGTCTGCCTGTAAACACGACGGTTTGTGGGTTCGATTCTCACTGGGGGAAGATGGTTTTTCTATTTCCATTTTCTTCTCTCTGGAAATTAAGAAAAGCGCGGCGTTGAGTTCCGCCACTCAACACGCAATGCCTCGAAAACGGCGGAAAGCGGGGACGTAGTAAGTAGGGCTATAGAGTGTCTTAACACTAGGTTCGTATGGTTCCTGCAGTTCCCTCTGCCTACCCTGTCATGTGCGGGATAAGGTGTGAAGCTAAAAAAAATATATTGAAGATTTGGCTTGGGTTAGCGCATCCGGCAGACACCTCAACCTTAATGGTGTTGGCTTAAATTAACAAAACCTTCGGAGTTCCATAAACATCAAAGTCTCCAAACACATATTCCGGATCACAGGATGTCATTGTTACCTCATCTCCAAAACATAGATGTGCATTAGAGCTCGAGTCTAGACTTCAATTCAATAATGTTGATGATAAGTATAAGGTGCACGCAATGAGTTTCAAAATGTAAAATAAGTGGCTAACTATAAGAGAATTCTATATCTCTTTAGCTTTAAAATGGTGTACCGTAACTCACGACTGGTCTCCTATTAAAATCCTATTAAAATTCTATCTAAATATGTTAGGCTAGCTAGTTAATTTAGGCTTAAGTGTGATTTTTCTATTTCTATTTTCTTCGCTCTGGAAACTAGGCAAAACGCGGCGTTGAGTTCCGCCACTCAACACGCGATGCCTCGAAAAAGGCAGGAAAGCGGGGACGGAGAAAGCATGGACTAAGCAACGGAGTGTCATAACACTAGGTTTCCACGGTCCCTGCAGTCACCTCTGCCTACCCTGCCATATGCAGGATAAAGCGTGAAGCTAAAAAAAAGAATAGGCTTAAATTATATGCTACTGAAGTAGGAGCGAGAGGTATAGCAGCGAAATGTCTCTACAGTTTATTAAAAGATCTCAGCATGTCTATAACCATTTCAAATTTATTTTTAGAACGTACTTGACCTTTCAAATGGAAATGGTAGTAATTTCGAATTCGGTTAGGTAGTAGGATGAGCTCGGATAGTGGTGGTGAGTGTTAATGCATTTAAAACGGGTTTCTTTAAACCTACTCTTTGCTCATTGCTCTTCCTACATTTCGAATGCTAAGAGTTTTTGTGTTTCACGAACTAGTCATTTTCTATGTAGTTTGATCACTATAGAGAAAATGACATAGGTTAGTAACCATCATAAGTATTTTAATGATCGAAGTAATAATAAAACAACGAAAACTATCCTAGTATTACCTAATTACTAAGGTATTAAGTAAGTATTAGGTAACCAAAAAAGTATGGTCAAAATAAAAAAAAAGTCGGATATAAAATCTCCAAGAAGAATGAATGAATATGAAGTAATCTAAAGCAACTTCAATAAATAGGTGCTTTATAATAGTGATGTATTTACAATAGAAAAAGAAATATGAGCTGGTGGAATGCAACTCCCCATTGATTTGTCCCATCCAATCTTTCTTAATTTAATGAAAACCCGGTAATACGTAAAAGACAAAGTAAGGCTTGCCTGAAAGAGGAAGAACCTGCTAACCACTTGCTTCTGTGTTCTCTAGGAGTAGCAACCTACAGGGTATCACGTCACGCTTCACCAAAATGTCTCCATGGGATTGCTGGCAATATTTAGAGTTAGATGAGATTCCCCGTGGAAACTGGTCATGTCATCCCATAGCATCCATCTCAGCAAGACTTCGACTAGGACTAGCACGAGATATATTGACAGAATATTTTATAACCTTTAACCAATAATATAAATTAATTATTATAATAAATTAATATTATAATAAATTCAGTAATTGAAAATCAGTTTTCTATTTCCAATTTCACCATATGATTTTTTGTTGTTAAATGTTATTTTGTGGTCAATTCCAAAGCATTCGTGATCATGCTTTAAGCTGATGAACTTAATTTTTTATATTACACAAAATAATATCTTTTAATTTTTTTATTTAAAAACATTTCTACCACTATACATAATGTGTGGGTATCTACAGAAAGAATAATATAAAGAACATCAATTATATAACGATATAGATTAATTATACAGTTTTTAATAATTTATTCATTAATCTTACTAGCCCCCACTAAAAGGTTACTATGTTGTTATTTAAACGAAACAAATATCGGTATTTACTTACAACATTCATCAATTAGTGTTGAGGTTTTGTGTTCCAAGAAAGTCAATAATTACACTTGTAGGTGTAATTATACCATTTTTTTCATCTTTCAACTAAAGTTTTATTGATCTCTTAAGTGATCATGTACACGCAATACCGTGAAACTTTTGTGACAACATTATATTCGCTTTGAATTTTTTATTTGGGTTTTTTAAACCTCACTTTCTTGTTTGACCCTCGCTATCTGTCCATTATTTTTTTAATTTAAAGCATTAATTAATACAACACAACACAATACAACAATAATTTTAAAATTTCAACAATTAGTGAAATAGAGAACCTACCATTGTACTAGATTTCTCTTATTCTATCTCTACCTCTTTGCCTCCCTACATACACTCTAAAATCTTTAATATAAGGAGTAAAATTTATTTCTTTGTTTATTTCTCATCACTTTGCAACGTAGCAACGTTTTAACATCACTTTCCGTAAAGTAATATGGTCATATGTATTATGCTAACCCTATTATTACCTTACAGAAAGGGATGTTAAAACATTGCGCAAACGTAGCCGCGGATAAAACATTATGTTAGGTGCAATAAATATTGATATTTTATTAAAATAACAGTGTCACGTAAGTATAGTTTGTAATAGATATAAATCTCTGTTATACCTCCATAAATGATATTTACAATGAAATGTTCTACATATGTACTCGGTCAGCCGTATCAAATTAATCACTTGTAATCTTGCCAATCGGTACTCCACGAAAGGAAAGTATAGCAGCTTAGTGGATGAATATTTAAATTTATAAAATATTATGGTAAATATTTAATATATTTATTAAAGTAATTTGAATTTAAAGTATTATTTGTTGCTGTCTGAAGATAAAAGCTGAAAAACATTTGTTATGTACCTAATTCTGTACAAATTCTACAATCACTTACACCTAAGTAATAAGATTACCTAGTTTAGGGGTCAGGGTGCTTTTTATAGGGCATTTAAGCATTAGACACGTTCACACTAATATAAAAGGTAACGTGTTTCTATGATGCCAAAAAAGTATTTACGTTATATAAGAAAGGTTAAAAAAATCAAGAACAGCCTTCTTGTGTAATAATCAGAATGCAATTAAACTTTACTACGATATATATTTTTATATATTTGTAGGCGTTGGTGAAAATGATAAATATTCAGCAACATCACTCACAGTGCGTGGTACGGAGCACTTTAGCTGTAATACTTCGCGTTTGTCGCTTCTTGGGATCTGCGCCGCTTCGCTTCGAATCTATTGGGAACGGATACCTAATCTCAATATCTCGTTTTTACTCGATATACAGTTATATTTTCATGACAATTTTGAGTAAGATTTTTTCCTATTTATTGAATTTTTCTAATTGTTATTGTTGCATACAAATTATGAGGACCGTCGTGCCGTAGAGGCGTGGCGTCTGTCTGTAAATGCGATGGTTTGCGGGTTCAATTCCCACTCGAAGAAGATAGATTTTTTCATTTCCATTTTCTTCGCTGTGGCAACCAGGCAAAGCGCGGCGTTGAGTTCCGCAACTTAAAACACATTACTTCGAAAAGGCGGCGCGCGGAGAACGAAGTGTCTTAACACTAGATTCGGGAGGTTCCTGCGGTTCCCTCTGCCTGCCCTGCTGGCAGCGGGATAAAGCATGAAGCTACAAAAATAAACACACATTTTTAACAAAAATGCTTTCAGCATTAAGTAAATAAATAATAAAAAAAATAAAATAACTTATATATTCATTTGGCTTAATCATTCTTTAGACAAGTTGAAGTAAATAACCAGCTCACGGTGTTGGTCGTTATCAATATAGCCCATTAAGCCCATATTTTAATGTAAATAAAAATTAATATTTTTATTCACAAAAAATTCTCAGACCTGGTATCAGTAGTAAGCTGATAGTTTCTTCACGTTCCCAATTAAATTATAAAATATTTATACTCATTTACATGAAAATTATTGAAAAAAATATCATTGTCTTAACATAATAATAATAACATAAGCAGTATTATTTTTTTTCCACAGATTTTGTCTTATTCTGGGTTTTCTACTTAGACTTCAAAAATAGTGCTATTAGAACAAAATCGTGGACAAATTTAACTTTTATCGCACCCGACGTCATAACAGCAATTTTGACAACTAACTATGGAGCGTACTGCGGAGTTTACAGAATGAGAACTATGATTAAACTCTTAAATCTGTTTGAACAGGTTTGTTATATCGTGTGGTGATTCCGAGGTAGACGTTAGATGTAGGATTTTCATTGCTTGAGTAACTTTGATGCAATTTTAACGCATCAAATGCTGTCATTTGATGCGTTAAAATTGCATCAAAGTTATGTAAGTGATGCTTTCAAAGAATATGATAAAATTTTGAAATGTAACATTCTCTAGACTTTGTGGACGTATTGTCGACTAGGTCCTTCTGAAGACCCATTATTTAATTAAATAAATATTTCGTCAATTATAAACGTACTATGTTATATAGTTTGTCATTCAAGTTCACAACTTCTTTTAGGTTTTCATTATGATAAACGTAAAATTTTGTTTTTAACGTTGCCTTTAGGGAACTTATAAAACAAATTTTACCTTAGTATAGCAAGTCGTTTTTCGTTGAGCGTTTCTATTAATTTTGTAATGGTAAGTGTAGAGTTGACAATTTCATGATTTAATAGAGCATTTCATTAAATGAAATAACTATATCAATCCCGATCTCTTGAATGTTCTCCGGTCTTTAATCTATTAAATATACTTTCTTCTTAATTGACAAAACAAAAGCCGCTTTTAGCTCTTTACTACAACCAGCAATAAAAACAAATTCATTTACGATTGTGTCAAATAAATTTGCTATGCCACATGTAGCCGTCACGACTAATTTCATGATATGCTCAAAGATTTCATAAAATGGTCAATTCTTCAATAGGGCCTTGTGTATACTGCCATTATTTACTTATATTAACATTTATTTTTCAGACTAAAAACAATATAAGCAACAAATACATAAAATTGACACCCAAGAGGACAATTGCAGTTATTGTGTTTGTAGTTGTCGTGACAGCATACTTTTTAATAAATTACAGTGAACTGCTTTACTTTAATTATACAACATATAGTACGTTATTACAAAATCTATATTATATATTTTTTTCATATAACGGTGTAAAAATATATGTTTACTTGATTTTTATTGTAATTTTTGCCAGACTAAGACTACTTAGAAAATAAGTGAAACGCATAACATAACGAAATGCTTATTAATTATATTTAAGATTTTAATTACAAGACGACAACTGATAGTCTAGAAATCTTACGAGGCTTTTAATACCAGGACTATTTTTTTTTGTCGTTTGGAAGTGCTTTTACACTGACATCCATGTGTAGACAAACAATACCCTACAGATTGATGGTACTGTGAGGCTTATCGAAGCCTGGTGTATGCAATCTTTGTCTTCAAAATACTTAGTATTTCTTTTAGGGCACCTGTAGCCTTAATGACCCGCAAGAGCTCCTCTAGGGTGAGAGAACTTGGAAATGCGCAAATTTCCATTTACGATATTGATCGTTGATCTACCAGCCCTAAACCCAAACCACCCCCCTGGCAGACTCGGTGTCTCCCTACTTTAGGCGCTGAATAAACTGGGAGGCGATGATCTCTTCCTTTAGATTATCCGTCCCATTATCCACTCAGTGGCACTATTGGCTTATATGTAAAAGGAGAGTATAGAGGACGACCCCCCCTTGCATCTCCTTCCACAACTACGGAAATTATCCAGTTATTAGGCACTAGATAAAATAGTTCCCGAAGATCATCGTTAAAGTATTCCAGGGCAATACTCAAAACTCTACCTGGACTACCATCTTGTTCCGGAACAGTTTTCTCAGCTCTTAGTTTAATGCTGGACCTAGGCTATGGGCTGCAATCCATTTCACTCGTATAGTTCTATGTTACATTCTATGTTAAAATCTATATTTTTACCTTGTTTTTGCATATTGATTTCATATATTTTTATTTCTATTTTTTAGGAATTCTTTCAATATTATATAGCTTTTATTACCTACTTTACATTTGTATGGTTTTGTGGGAGTTACAATCCATATTATTAATTCTAGAAGTCCATTCTGTATTACAAGCAATTACCACTAAAATGGGAGAAATTGTGTGCGACAGTACTTTTGGTAATATTTTAATTTATTTCATAATATTATACCCCTGCCAGCCCTATCTAGGGCTGAAACAGTTCATTAGCCACGAGCACCATACGGGCGCACAACGCTAGGGCGTCCCCCGAGGCGACGCGCACAAGCGCCTCTCCGCTGGTGTGAAAAGTGGTGACGAATGCGGCGTTGGGGACCGCCACCCCGCACGCCGTGTCCGGAACGGCGTAAAGTGGAGGACGGAGCTACAAATAGCATCGTGGAATGAAAGAGGAGGGATAGACCAGAAGATGAATGAACTATTAGATGTGATGGATGAGCGAGATTTGGATGTCATTTGTATGACTGAGGCCAAGCGAAAGGATAATGATGCAACCAATTTGCCGGGCAGCCGCCAGTCGCTCTCTGGGCCGGCGTTCCAGAGAGTGAACACGGGTGTCAAGGTGTGCTATTGTCCTCTCGATTGGTAAGAGCAGTGGTAGAGTACGAGGCGATCAGCCCTAGACTGCTTTGGGTTCGCTTCAAGCTGGGGATTACAAGAATATTCTTGTTAGTGGCATATGCGCCGGTATCCTCAGCTTCATTGAGCGAGCTTGAGGGGTTTTGGGAGAGTGTCAGGGATGTTCTAGACAGTGTAAGAGGAATTAAAAAATTAATACTATTCGGAGACTTGAATAGATGAGTCGGAACCGCCCGAAGTCTTATGGCTTAGTAGCCACCTCTTCCAGATAACTTTTAGGGCGAAAAGAAATACTTTACACTAAAACAGGTAAGTAAGAAAGAAATATGGACTATAACAAGTAAACAAACAAATACATGACCCTAAATATAAGACAATAAATAAGTTTGTCCTATTTATTATTTTAATATATATATATATATATATATATATATATATATATATATATATATATA